>PVJN01028672.1:0-27022 GCA_004026805.1 Lasiurus borealis
TGGTTTGGGGGAGCTGGGCTGTGACACCGGGGAGCGGGGGGTGCAGGGAGGGAGCCGCAGGCGGGCAGGGCTGGGGCCGAGCGGACGTTGGGGGCGCAGGGGGTCTTGCTCTGCAGGGGGGACGGCGTGGGCACGGGGGAGGTCGGGTCCCGGCTCGGCGAGCCTTCAATGCTGGAGGCTGGACACGGGGCGCTGGAGGCTGGGACTCGGGGCGCCGGAGGCTGGGAGGGACACGGGGCGCTGCTGGACGGGCCGAGCGGAGCCCGGTTCTCACCCCCTCCCCTGTCTGGTCTGCAGACTGACGGGCACAGTGGAGAAGCCGCCTCGCAAACGGAGAAGCAGGTGAGGCAGAAACGCCTTCCCGTTGGGTTTCGTGGTTTGTGTTTTGTGTTTTTTGTTTTTTTTTTTGTTTTTACACTTGCTGGACTGCACCTGTGCCATGGACTGCAGAACTCGACATGCTTAGGTGAAGGCTTGGATTTAGCTCTTTTCTTAACGAACATAACTGTCTGCAAGACTATTTTTTTTTTTATGTGTGTGTGTGGGGAGAGGAGTAATCTAAGATTCTATGGGCAAGAGACACGGATAATTGAGAAATCCCGGTTTTGTGTTTTTTTTTTTCACTTGAGCCATAATTTCAACTTTTCCGCCAGCGCTGTGCAAAAGCTGGTGCTTATTTGCCAGAGGCTGCCTGCTTTGGATGTGTTATTTTCTGCAACCCTCGAAGCATCCCCCCCAAGGAAGTACATGGCGTGTTCACTGTTTTGCACAAGAGGAAACTGAGGCACAGAGAGGCCCGGTCTTTCCCCGGCATCGCACGTCTCCCAAGTGACAGAACCAGGATGTGAATGGAGGCAGTCTGACTCCAGGACTTACGCTCTTACCCATGATGCTATCATCCCCTCCGATAAATGGCATCTGGGGAGTAGGTTTCCCTATTGCTTTTTATTTTTTATTTTTTCATGGTTCACAGAGTCTAATGACACGTGGGCGAGGAAGGTAGATAGGAGAGGAGGACAGGAAAAAGGGCTTGTGTCGTCTGCAAACAAGTGAGTGATTGCTTGAGGGATGAAGAAGAGCATCCGTCCATCCCGGGGACATTTGCTAGTGCAGGCAGCGTGCCTGGCTCTGTACAGCAGTTCTGTGTAGTCCTTAGAAGATTCCCTGTGCACAGGGAATACAAGTGCAGGCACTGGCGTAGAGAAAGTATGTGTAGGAGTGAGGATGTGGCCAGCAGGACTGCTGTCAGCTGGTCCTTGGTACGTTATTGGTGTCCGTACACAGAAACTTCAACATTAGGCAGATGTGAAATACAGATGTGGACGTGCCAACAGCCCTGGTTCCTTTGTCCCTCGTTAGGCCTGTACTGTTCAACATGGTAGGCCTGTATGGCTTTTGAGTACTTGCAGTGTGGCTAGCATGACTCAGGAACTGAAATCTTAATACCGTTAATTCATTTCTATTTGACTCGTTATTGGAAAGTGTTTCAGTGTGTTTGGAGTAACTTGGGTTTGTGAATCTCCATCTCCATCTGTAAATTTTGTGAAATGTAAATGCAGATGAAATATTTCCAGTGAAAACTTCATGTCCAAAATGAGGTGTGCTCTTAAGTGTAAAGTACATGCAGGTTTCGGGTTAGTACAAAAAAATGAAAGTAGCCCTAGCCGGTTTGGCTCAGTGGATAGAGCATTGGCCTGTGGACTGAAGGGTCCCAGGTTCGATTCCAGTCAAGGGCATGGACCTAGGTTGCAGGTTCCTCCAGGGCCTGGGCCCTGGTCAGGGCTTGTGCAGGAGGCAACCAATTGATGCGTCTCTCTCACATCGATGTTTCTCTCTGTCTTACCCTCTCTCTTCCACTCTCTCAAAAAATCAATGGAAAAATATTCTCGGATGAGGATTAAAAAGAATGTAAAATTTCTCATTACTAATTTTTATTTGATTCCATTAAATAAAAGTGTTACTAAATTTATTTTTTTCTAAATGACTACTGGAAAATAAAAAATTACATATACAGCTTGTATTATATTTGTTTTCAACAGTCCTTGTTTTATTATTATTTCCCCCACTGTCAGACTCTGGAATAGCCTGACTATATTCCCTACCTCAAGTCTCATTTATTCATCATACTATACAAGTTGATCTTGTAATTCTCATGCTTAAGATTTTCCTGATTTACATTGCTTATTGAACATAATTCAGACTTATAACCTAATCATAAAAAAAGAGACTGCCTTGATTTCAGTTCTGCCTATCTTTTTAGCCACTGTTTATTAACTTATTTTATTTTTCAATATGTATTTTTATTGATTTCAGAGAGGAAGGGAGAATGATAGAGCTAGAAACATCAATGATAAGAGAGAATCATTAATCAGCTGCCTCCTGCATACTCCCTACTGGAGATTGAGCCTGCAACCTGGGCACATGCCCTTGACCGGAATCGAACCTGGGACCCTTCGGTTCACAGGTTGATGCTCTATCCAGTGAGCCAAACCAGGCAGAGCTCCAGCCACAGTTTAGTACTGTGGCCATGGAAAGTCTCAATACAGATCTATCACTAGTTAGTGTCTAGTATTAAATGACAACTTTCTGGTGACCCTTTGATGCTGAATTAATTGCTGAATGTAACTCTGTGTTCTGTTTGCCATTTCCGGAACTTACGTTCCCTCTTTGCTCTGCATTTTTTTACACTTTTTCTTTTTTTCTGTAATGCTTCCTCCTTGTTTCTTGGCAAACTCCCTCTCTTACTTAAGTCATAACTCAGATGTCTCATCCTCCGTGCAGACTTTCCCCACCCTCACCTTCTCCTTCCTCTGCTCTATCTTGTTGCTCCCCTGATAGTCCTTACATGCGCCTAGATATAATGATTTGGGTTGAATTTGAATGCAAGTTGTGAAATCACATGCAAGTTAAACCTTTCTGAGCCCTTATCAGTATAATAGAAATAATAGTTGCAACACTTACAGAGTTATAAAATGCTTAGTATAGTGCCTGGTATATAGAAAATACCTAACAGCCCAAGCGGTGTGGCTCAGTAGTTGAGTGTTGACCGATGAACCAAGAGGTCACTGGTTTGGTACCTAATCAGGGCACATGCCCAGGTTGCAGGCTTGATCCTCAGTGTGGGGCATGCCGGAGGCAGCCGATCAATGATTCTCTCTCATCAGTAATGTATCTATCTCTCCTTTCCTCTCTGAAAGCAATAAAAATATATTGAAGAACAAAAAGATTAATTATAGAGAAAGGATGTAATGACTGTAGCCAGAAATTTTTTACAGTTGTTACTGTCAGTTGCATGCTGTGGCCATAAAAATTCTCCATATCAAATGATATAAATTCCTGGTGAGCACTTCAAGTGAATTAATTGCCAAATGTAGCCGTAAGTATCCCTTTGAGTTGGCCTGTTGTGTAGAGTTGCCGATGATTAAAATATGCATCCTGTTACATTTTGGAAAACAGTTGCCAAAAGTGTGATTTTTATTTTAGAATGGTTGCTGTTAAGTCATTCTTTTTGATAGACGTAAGTTAGGGCTGAGTTATCTTTTGAGAACATTCCTGGTACAGAACAAACTATAATATTGTTAAAAAAAAAACTAAAATAGTCAAAACCGGTTTGGCGCAGTGGATAGAGCGTCGGCCTGCAGACTGAAAGGTCCCAGGTTCTGTTCCGGTCAAGGGCATGTATCCTGGTTGCGGGCACATCCCCAGTAGGGGGCGTGCAGGAGGTGGCTGATCGATGTCTCTCATCGATGTTTCTAACTCTCTATCCCTCTCTCTTCCTCTCTGTAAAAAATCAATAAAATATATTAAAAAAAAACCACTAAAATAATTTGAGAGAAGCAAGCATCTCATATCCTATTGTTACTGATTTTTAAAAATATATTGTTTATTGTTGATAGTATAACAGATATCTCCCATTTTCACTCCCTTCTCCCCATCCCTAGTTTTACCCACCCTCCAAGTCTTCACCACCCTATTGCTGTACCTATGGGCTCTGCACATAAGTATACAAGTTCTTTGGTTTATCTTGTCCCCCGAGTCCCACTTCGAGGTACGTCGGTCTGTCCCCTGCCTCCTTGTTTTGGGTCTTATTTTGTTGGTCAATTCATTTTGTTCATTAGATTCCACAAATAAGTGAGATCATGTGATATGTGTGTCTCTCCGTTTGGCTTATTTCACTGAGCATAATATTTTCCAGGTCCATCATGCTGTCCCAAAGGTTAAGAGATCCCTCTTTTTTTTTTTTAATATAGTTGCATAGTATTCCATGTCTTTTTTTATCCAATCAGCTACTGATTGGCACTTGGGCTGTTTCCAGATCTTCGCTTTTGTAAATAACACTGCTCTGAACGCAGGGGTGTATATATTCTTTCTGATGGGTGTTTTGGGGGTTTTTAGGATATATTCCCAGAAGTGGGATTGCTGCGTCAAATGGAAGTTCCATTTTTAACTTTTTAAAAAATATGTTTTATTGACTTTTTACAGAGAGGAAGGCGGCAGAGGGAGAGGGATAGAGAGTTAAAAATACCGATGAGAGAGGAACATTGATTCAGCTGCCTCCTGCACACCCACTACTGGGGATGTGCCCACAACCAAGGTACATGCCCTTGACCAGAATCAAACCTGGGACCCTTCAGTCTGCAGGCCGACACTCTATCCACTGAGCCAAATCGGTTAGGGCTCATTTTTAATTAAAAAAAAAAAAGAGTTTTTATTGATTTCAGAGAGAGAAAGGAAGAGGGAGAGATAGAAACATCCATGATGCGAGAGAATCATGCATTGGCTGCCTCCTGCATGCCCCACACTGGGGATTGAACTCACAACCCAGAGATGTGCCCTTGACCAGAATCGAACCTGGGACCCTTCAGTCTGCAGGCTGACACTCTATCCACTGAGCCAAATCGGCTAGCGCCATTTTTAATTTTTTTGAAGAAACTACATATCTTGGTACAACACATACCCATTTCCCTTCAAGGACTTGCTATTGTGCTAGAACACTGCTGGGAAGTGGAGTTACAGACATCCTCTTTCTGTGGGTCCCAAAGGCTCCTCCTTCCCAGATAAATCACCCCATTTTTTCTGCCCTCGAAGGCACTATCTTTCCATTCTTTCCTCAGCATAAACTCCTCAAGAACTTAACATTTTCATTTTTTACAATATATTTTATTGATTTTTTTACAGAGAGGCGGAAGAGGGATAGAGAATTAGAAACATCGATGAGAGAGAAACATCGATCAGCTGCCTCCTGCACGCCCCCTACTGGGAATGTGCCCGCAACCAAGGTACATGCCCTAGACCAGAATCAAACCTGGGACCCTTGAGTCTGCAGGCCAACGCTCTACCCACTGAGCCAGACAGGTTAGGGCAAGAAGTTAACATTTTCAGAAAACAAACACAAACCTCCCCCAGGCAAGGGCTATCTTCCTGGGGACTGGGGAATACAGTGAGCATAAAACGTCCATTGATGTCTTAATTAATAGCTTCTCCAGCTACTTTTTCCCCTCAGTAATTCTTTTAGTCCCCGCGGTGGTTTTAAAGATCCATTTACACATTTTTCTGATTCTTTTTTCTTTAAAAGATGTAGCTTATTGCTCCTCCCCTTGAGTGTGGGCTGGGCTTAGCAACTCACTTCTAATGAACAGAATACAGCTGAAGCGAGGAGGTCTAACTTCCCAGATCTTGGCCTTCTAGCTTGGGTGTGTGCGTTCTTTCTTTCTCTCCCGCCCTCTCTCCCTCCCTCTTTCCCTCCTTCCCTCTCTATCTCTCCTGAATCGCTTGCTGGGGGTGGAAGGGGAGGCGGCTGTAGCTGCCATGGTGTGAGTCAGCCCGGGGAGAGGGCAGTCTATGGCCTTGTGAAGACAATGGGGCGGCCACATGGGAGGGCAGTGAGGCCTGGCAGCACGAGTGAGCTTGGAAGGGGATCCGGCATTCATTGAGCTTGGAGCCGGCTACAGCCCTGGCCAAAGGCTTGGCTGAGAATTCTGGCTTCCCAAGGGCTGAGTTATAGGAGCCTGTGATTTTTATTATTATTATTATTATTATTATTATTATTGAGTCTCCTTTCTTTGAGCACTGGCTCTGTTAGACCCAAAGGCCTCGATCTCTGGGTACGTTTTTTTTTTTCTCCTGGATAGGTGTCGGATGGGGTGTGTGTGTGTGGGTTGGGGAAACAGTTGTCTTTGTGTTAAAGGCATGGAAGGACAATCACTTTCAGGCAGTGACGTGTGCCTGTCCTAGTAACTAAATCTCTAACTATTTGCTCTTTATCTTCAGAGTCACTGCTCTCTCTCCGGTCTTTTGTCCCTCCGATTAGAAGATAGTCCCCGGCTCGCGTCTACTCTTGTTAAGGAAAGAGCCAAAAGGGAGCTGCCCAGTGAAGGGTCCATTGTCCTCTCCCTGGTGCCTGTCACCGGGCTGTACACTCCTTCCCACCCCTTCTCGGCTGCCTGGGAAGAAAGGGCCAATCAGAGTGGAGCAAGAAGGGAGGGTTAATTTTGCGTCAGCCTGTCAGGGCCACGGGATGCTCAGACCTGTATTTGGTCATATGTTATTTCGCATGTGTCTGCGGGTGTTTTGGGTGGGATTCATATTTCGGTCAGTAAAGCAGATTACCCTCCTCCTCGGGGTGGGCCTCATCCCATCAGTTGAAGGCCTGAAAAGAACAAAAAGACTAACCCCCGCCTGCTTGATGGCTTGAGTTGGGGCATCCGTCTTTAAACCTTGGCTCTTAAGCCCACCTGCTGCCAGACTGGAACTTACACCGTCAGCCCTCCTGGTTGTCTGGCTTCAGACTCGGGCTGAAACCCCACTACTGGCTCTGTTGGGTCTCAGTTTATATGTCTCAGCAGTTCTCAGTCTCCATCATCGTGTAAGCCGATTCCTTATTTTCTGCGCGCGCGCGCGCACACACACACACACACACACACACACACACACACCCTGTTGCTTCTGTTTCTCAGTGGAACCTGACTAATAATATATAACCTCCTCTTTTATGGCCGGTCTTTCACCCCTGCCTTCCCAGAGTGCTCTTAAACCTGTCACAGCTCCTGCGCGGCCGGCTGTGGCTTTTCTTCATGGTGCGGGCGGCCTCGGAATGGCCACCTTCCCGCAGGCCGAGCGCAGGGAGAGGTGTTTGTGTTTGCACAAGCTTGGCAGCTGTTTTGGAAACACTGCGCTCTGAGGCTAGACACCACTCTGCGGTCTGTTTTGCAGCTGGGTTTCTTCTCCCGTCCTCTGGCCACATGCTCCGCGGGCCAGGAGCGAGTGTATGCCGGTTTGGCAGTATCTGGGAGTTCTCTGGAGGGGCCCCAGTTGAAGGTGCTCACACATGGTGCCCCAGTAAGGCAAAGTGGCAGCCAGGATTTTTATTTTTTTTAATTTTTTAATATATTTTTCTTCATTTCAGAGAGGAAGGGGAGAGAGAAACATCAGTGCTGAGAGAGAATCATTGATCAGCTACTTCCTGCACTCCCCCTACTGGGCGTTGAGCCCACAACCTGGGCATGTGCCCTTGACTGGAATCCAACCTGAGACCTTTCAGTTTGCAGGCTGATGCTCTATCCAGTGAGCTAAACTGGCTAGGGCAACAGCCAGAACTTTTAAATGCTTGTGTAATTTGCAGCCTACAGAGTGACCACATACAGATTTTTAGAGAGCACTATTCAAAACAAAGGTTTCAGATTTAGAATAGTTGCTGATTGCAAGTCATTGATCTCTTGAAGTAACTCCTGGCTGGTGATAATCCTGTCTAATAAAGAGGGAATATGCTAATTGACCATCACTCCATCACAAAGATGGCTGCACCCACAGTTCCCTTAAAGAGCCTTAAGGAGCCTTAGTGAGCAATCAGCAGGGACCTGAGGCTATGCCCTCCTCCACCCCCGTGGGGTTTGACAGGGGACCTCAAGCTTCACCCCACCTGGCAGAACTTTACAGGGACCTCAGGCCTTGCCCCCTGCCCTGGCACCAGGCTGGGGGACTTGAGGCTGCACTCCCCTGCCTGGTGGGGCTTGGCAGGGGACCTCAGGCCACGCTCCCCATCTGGCAGGGCTTGGCAGGGGACCTCAAGGTGTGCTTCCTGACCTGGTGCTGAGCTAGGGGACCTCAGGCTGCTCCCCCCACCCCGGCACAAGTCCAGGGGACCTCAGACTGCACCCATTACCTGGTGGGGCTTGACAGGGGACCTCAGGCCACGTCCCACATCCCAACACTGGGCCAGGGGACCTGAGGCTGGGTCTCCTTGCCTGGCTGGGCTGGACAGGGGACCTGAGGCCATGCCCCCCACTCAATGGGGCTTGACGGGGGACCTCAAGGTATTCCCCCAGTGCTGGGTCGGGGGAACTTACCCAGCAGGGCTTGACAAGGTGTCTCAGGTCGGGTCCCCCGATCCTGGAGCCAGGCCAAGGGACCTGAACATATGCCCCCTCAAGGGTGGAACTGGCCGGGTCTGAATCTAGCTCAGTGTGGGGAGGGGCGCGGCTGGTTCTGGGTCTCATGCGATTTTGAGGCGCAGGTGGGTGGGCGGGGACTTGACCCTGGGTCCCGTGGTGAGCCCCAGACTCTGACAGGAGGAAGGTTTTCATATACATTTTACTAATTTTCTTTCAGCTCTGACATTTCTATTATAGAGAAAGGGCAAATAGCAATATTAAATTATTTCCTCTAATTAATCTCCTTTTAATGTGCACGAATTTCGTGCACTGGGTCACTAGTAAAATTATCAACAAGAGGATTCAAGGCAATTTTAAATCATTTAGATATAGGTTAAAAAGAAGTTTTTAATAATTTATAAGAGAATTATAGAATCTGTGTTGGAAGAGACTAGTTATTGAGTCTAACCATAGGCATAGCAGAGGTCCTGTAACACACCTGAAAAGGAAGTCATTAAAAATTCCTGTCTCAGACCGAAACCAGTTTGGCTCAGTGGATAGAGCGTCAGCCTGCAGACTGAAAGGTCCCAGGTTCCATTCCGTCAGGGGCACGTACCTTGGTTGCGGGCACATCCCTAGTAGGGAGTGTGCAGGAGGCAGCTGATCGATGTTTCTAATTATCTCTCTCCCTTCCTCTCTGTGAAAAATCAATAAAATATATTTTAAAAAAAATTCCTGCCTCAAAGGTGAAGAGATTAAGAAAAACAAAATAAACAAAAAACCCCACCTCATACACACAGACAGCAGTATCGTGATTACCAGAGGGGAAGGGGCGTACTATTGGGATAAATGGTGATGGAAGAAGACTTGGGGCAGTGAACACAAAATACAATGTAATGTATAGAATTGTACAGCCTGAAACCTACATAATATTTTTTACCCAATGTCACCCCAATACAGTTCAACAAAAAGAAACATTTCCCGTCTCATTCTTTACATATATGGTTTACTCACATGTTTACCAATAACTGACACTTATTCAACGTGTCCTAAGAATTTTATCTAAATCGAACATCCCATGTAAATGCCCTTGTGACCAAATAGCAATAGCGTTTTGTAGAAGTGTCAGTGAATTTGTGCTTCTTTTGTCATTATTGATTTTTTTCTTATAAACCAGATAATAAAATCGCAATGGTTGTTATGTGGATGTCCACAGACTTTTTATTCTTAAAAAGGGACTTTTATATTTGAGAGCTTTGGAAACCAGTGGATTCGCTATCACTGGAGTCATTTCTAGCTCTAATATGTGGGAAAAGGACGGAGGTTTAAGGATGGAGTCTTTGTGCAAAAATGTGTTTAAAGAGCATATAACATGGCCTGCTGGTGAAATCCCTAGAGCTTTGGCTGGTTTCTAGTCACTTCTTTTCTTTCTTTTTATCCCTACCTGCCCCAGGGGTTTGATTCATCTTTATTCTAACATCCATTATGTCATCTGTTGTCTGCGCCCATAAACCCTCCCCTGAACCAGGATGCAGGTGCCTCAGCTTGCTTTCTCCTCACCTTGTTTTTTAAAATATATTTTATTGATTTTTCACAGAGAGGAAGGGAGAGAGATAGAGAGTTACAAACATCGATGAGAGAGACATCGATCAACCAGCTGCCTCCTGCATGACCCCCACTGGGGATGTGCCTGCAACCAAGCTACATGCCCTTGACCGGAATCAAACCTGGGACCCTTCAGTCCGAAGGCCGACTCTCTATCCACTGAGCCAAACCAGTTTCGGCTCTCTTCACTTTGTTAACCTGAAGGTGGTCAGTACTTTTTCATTTTTAAGGGTTTTTACTGCCAGTAACAGCAGGGAATGAGTGAATACAAATTTATGCATTCGAGGATTGAGAGGTTTACTAAAAATAAGAGGTTTTCCTAACTTTCACTGAAAGAGAAATGAGAAAAGCGCAGTTTGTCAGAATAAAGACAATAGGCTGATATAAAAAGTTTCTTCCAACTCAAAAGTGTTTACTTTTTGGTGAGAGATTACTCCCTTTCTGCATTTTATCTCTCTTCTCTTCTGGAAAGTACCTGTCTTTCTCTTTTTCCGTTATCTTTTGGCCCTGAACACAATTACTCGTAGGCTGTTGGCTTTATTTTAATCCCAAGGGAGGAGGAACTCCGGATTATTGTTTTCCAATCTCTTCACCTGTTGCTCTTGCAGGAAATGTCTACTTAATACAAACCAATAAACACTACTGACAAAAAGTTAACATTGATGCATTTTGGCACAGAACCAACTCTGTTGGCCTGATAGATTGTATTTCCCAATGACGTCCGCGACAGCATCTTTCCTTCCACACGCCGTCCTTACAGTGTGACCTTGATACTCCTCCCAGGCCTTTGTAACCGTTGCCACCAACAGGGCATGGCTTAAGCGACACTCTGTGACTTCTGGAGGTAGGTCACAGCAATGCCATGCACTCCCACCTTCCTGTCTTGGCACACTGGCTACCAGGCAGAGCTGTGAGGGGTCAGGAGAAAGGCCTGGGGGAACGGAATCCGAAGCACCTGACCCTCCGCCCCAGCGGAGCTCCCAGCTGACATCCAGCAGCAGCCTGCCAGCCGGCAAGTGAGCATCCTCCAAGGCAGTGGTTCTCAACCTGTGGGTCGCGACCCATTTGGGGGTCGAATGACCCTTAGGGGTCGCCTATGACCATCAGAAAACACAGATATTTACATTACGATTCATTAACAGTAGCAAAATTACAGTTATGAAGTAGCAACGAAAATAATTTTATGGGTGGGGGTCACCACAGCATGAGGGACGGTATGAAAGGGCCTCGGCATTAGGAAGGTTGAGAACCGCTGCTCCAAGTGGACCTTAATCCTCCAGATCCCCAGGATGCTGCCCCGAGGGGGTGGGGGGTGGCTAGGGCGGGGGTATGTTGAGCAGGGAACTACCCCTGCCAAACCCTGCCCAGATCCCAGGTTCACAAGAGATTGTTATTTTAAGGTATTAAGTTATACAACAGAAGATAACTGGATTGGTATTCCATTTTGCCAGAGTTTGGAGTAGAGACCGCACTCTATATGAAACTGCCTCCGCTTTAAGAACAAGATGTACTAGTATTTCTACCCCCAGGAGCACTGTTGGTCTCACAAGAGAAGAAAAACAGATTCTGTGTCTACTTCCTTTAGAGATTTTTATGCCAATGACTCTCATTGTACATATTGATTAAATTAGGGCTTAAGGGTTCATTTAAGAGCTGAAGACCAGAATGACCTCTTTGGGAACAAGGATTAGGGAGAAGGTGATGGAGAAATTTCAAAACCAGAGGTGGCCTAGTGCTGGTTCTTGGACTTCTTGATAATGACTGGCATTTCCTGATGGATCCATCAGTGATGTCTCATGTATTACCTTTTGTCACTGTTTTTCTGTTTTTCTAACAAGCCCTTTAAGTGTATTGATGAATACTTTACATGCAGTAAAATGTGTAGGTCTTAAGTGTTCACTCTGTGTTTTAATCAATTCTTAATCGTTTGTGTTTCTGTGAATCACCAAGTAGAGTAGTAAATGACGATGGGAGGAGAAGACAAAGGAGGATACTAGTGACTTAATTCCCTGGGAGCTGGTGCCTTTAGCAGATCAGGTTTATATCTGTTCCTTCATTGGAAGACAGATGGTGTTATTCCCATTTACAAGTAGAGAAACTGACGTTCAGGAAAGGCATGTAGCACAGCTAGGAAGTGGCACAGTCAAGACAAGACAATTTTTGTCTGGCTCTATAAAGTTTTTGCTACAGAATAAAAGAGTGATATTGGAGATATCAATATTGATATTGGAAATAATTTCCTATCAGGCTTTATTAAAGTCCCATCCATAACATGAAAACAGTGCTTGATGTGGAAGTCTTCTGGTTTCAAAATGCTTCAAACTTCCTCACATTTTTGAATCCCCATTGTTTTCTATTTCACCAATTTTTTTGTAATTGAGATAGTGTCATTGTAAAAGATAATCCTCTCCAATGTTTCAGGTAATTAGATAAAAGTCATTGTTTTGGGTAACCCAGTGCATTTTTACTTTGAAGTATCAAGAAAGTAAAGACCATTAAGAATGAAAAGAATTCTGTTTCTAGACAGTTCATGCTCTTACAAGTCTCACAGATACAAGATTTAAAGGCATACATTCCTGAACACAGGCAACTGTGGTGATTGCAGGGGGTGTGGGGAGGTGGAGGAGGGTTTAGCGGGGATAAATGTTGATGGACGGAGACTTGACTTGGGGTGGTGAGCACACAATACAGGGTACAGACGATGTGTTGTGGAATGGAGCACCTGCAACCTGTATAATTTTGTTTACCAGTGTCACCCCAATAAATTAAAAAAGAAAAAGAAAAAAAGGCGTGTGCCTTGACCAGGAATTAAACCGTGACCTCTTGGTTCTTCGATGGCCGCTCAACCACTGAGCCACGCTGGCTGGGCGGTCAGCTGTTTTTCTAAGACGACAAATAATCTGTTCAAAGCCACCCATCTAATCGTGAATAAGCACATCAATCATGTGCTTTTCAAACTATGTCAAACCACCATAATATATACGTTTCAATTTGTATACTCTATTATCCTCCCAAGTAGACTATAAAACAGCAGACAGTTCCTATCTCTGATAAAACTTAGTATTAGCTGAGGCTGAGGGCCAAATAGGCACTTGAATTAAATTAAAGCATGCTTGGAGTTAGTATTGAGCCTTTAAAAGGAGGGACCTTGACTTAATAGTTTCAGTACTTCAGTCGGGTTCTGTCAGTCTCTTTGGTGGTGGGTTAGTGTTTGTATTGAATCAAAAGGTGGGACTGGTGAATTGAAAGTGTAGTTCTTAAACTTTGGAAGTACCATTTTCTTTTTCTTTTAAAAAAAATATATTTTATTGATTTTTTTACAGAGAGGAAGAGAGAGTGATACAGAATTAGAAACATCGATGAGAGAAACATCGATCAGCTGCCTCCTGTACACTCTCTATTGGGTATGTGCCTGTAACCAAGGTGCATGCCCTTGATTGGAATTGAACCTGGGACCCTTGAGTCCGTAGGCTGACACTCTATCCACTGAGCCAAAGCAGTCAGGGCTGGAAATACCATTTTCTAGGTTTCAGTCAGTTTTATTTTTATAAAACCTTGTCGAATGGATATCTGTATATAATTCTAGGGTAATGAAAGAAAAATAACTCTAGAATATGATTTATCAAAACCATTTAAAAATGTATTGATTTCAGAAAGGAAGAGAGGGTGGGGGAGAGAGAGAAAGGAACATCAATGGTGAGAGAGAATCATTGATCGGCTGCCTCCTGCATCTTCCCTACTGGGGATTGAGCCTGCAACCCGCGCATGTGCCCTGACTGGGAATCAACCATGACCTCCTGGTTCATAGGTGCATGCTCAACCACTGAGGCACACCACTAGGCCCAAAACCTTTATTTCTATTCAGGAGGGATTGTACCGTTAACTTTGTCCGTCTTGTTAGAGTAGACGGTTTCAGAATCCCATGTTAGGGAAGAATGTGAGTTTGAGTGGAAAGGGTTCAATTAAAGGTCTGTTTCCATAAAGTATGTCGTATGTTGCCAAGAGAAATATTACCTAGCAGCCGTGTATATGTGCCAAGAGAGGCCAGAGACGCCTTGTAGTAGAAATTGTACAGGAGAGCTGTCAAAGCGGACCCCTGAGGATGTCAGGCAGGAAGTAAAGCTCAGGATGCTGAAAAATGTTACTGGATGGCTAGGCCACTGAAAATGAATCTTCCAGTGCCGTGGTCGGCAAACTGCGGCTCGCGAGCCACATGCGGCTCTTTGGCCCCTGGAGTGTGGCTCTTCTACAGAATACCACAGCCTGGCAATTCTATGTTGAAGAAGTGGTATTAGAAGTTTAAGTTTAAAAAATGTGGCTCTCAAAAGAAATTTCAATCGTTGTCCTGTTGATATTTGGCTCTGTTGACTAATGAGTTTGCCAACCCCTGTTCCAGTGGATGTAAATATTCTATTTAAATCTGCACCTGAGGATATGTTGATTAGCTTGAGAGAGAGAGAGAGAGAGAGAAACATCGATTGGTAGCCTCCCATACACATCCCAACTGAGGATGGGACCTGCAACCTAGATAATGTGCCCTGACCAGGAATTGAACCCTCAGTGAGTGACATTCCAACTCACTGAGCCACACTACACTGGCTTATATCTCTTTAACCATGCTCTTGTGTTGAGTAGACAGAATTACTTGTACTTCCATAATTTAAACTTTAAAAAATTTAAACAAGCCCTGGTAGGTGTGGCTCAGTGGTAGAGTGTTGGCTAGCACACCAAAGGGTCACAGGTTTGATTCCCGGGTAAGGGCACTTACCTGGGATGCAGGTTCCTTCCCTGGCCCCAGGCAGGAAGTGTTGGGGAGGCAACCAATAGATGTGTTTCTCCCTCACATTGATGTTTCTCTCTCTCTTTCCCTCCCCCTTTCTCCCACTCTCTCTGAAAGAAAAAGCCATGGAAAATATCTTTGGGTGAGAATTAAAAACTTTTTTTAAAAATCAAAATTTAAGAAATTTTCTAAGATCTTCCTGAATAAATATGAATGTATTTATAGTTTTTCCCAAAGTGTTTATATTTTGAGATTAAGGTTTGGAATTATATTTTAGGAGATGAGCTTTAAGTTCTTGGGGCTGAACCAGTAAATAATTTCCTTCTCTGGGGCAAAAATGGAAATACAGAAAGTGTAAATGAGCAGTTGTGTCCAAGCATTTATCTGTGGTTCTCTTTATTTTTACAATACAGCATTTTCCATTTCTACTGTACGCATTCAGAGATGCTGTACAGAATTGTGGGAATTTTGAGCCTGAAGCCCTTCTAAGGCCAATTTGGATTCCTTTATACATGGTGAAACAAGGCAGGTCCTGTTGAAGTACAAGTAATTTCTCCCGTGCCATAAAGGGAATCGGAACATTTTTAACACCTGGGGGAATAGAAGCTGTCCCTTAATTACTGTTGAATTAGTGAGTTATTTGAAATTTTAAATGGGGCCTTGGTTTTCTCACCACCAGGTGGCTTCTAACAGTTGGTATGCCAGCTTTTTTTAAAATATATTTTATTGATTTTTTACAGAGAGGAAGGGAGAGGGATAGAGAGTTAGAAACATCTATGAGAGAGAAACATCGATTAGCTGCCTCTTGCACACCTCCTACTGGGGATGTGCCCGCAACCAAGGTACGTGCCCTTTCTTGACTGGAATCGAACTTGGGACCTTGCAGTCCACAGGCCGATGCTCTACCCACTTAGCCAAACCGGTTTTGGTTGTATGCCAGCTTTTAATTCACTGCCAGCAAATGTAAAAACTGGTGAGCCCCTTTGAGGGTCACTGTTGTTCAGCAACAAAACAGTGCTGCCACTTTAAATAAAATAAGAATAGCTTTAGGGACTCAGAATTGAGAGAAGTTTGTGATGGAATTATTTAAGCCTAATAAGCTGCTTCTACATGGGTGTCTCCTCTTTGCCCTCTGAGTGCTTCTTGAAGTTCACAGTTATATTTTAGACTAAGGTTATAAAACTTTAAAAGGAATAGAGAGCGCCCTGTCATTTCAGTTACAGGCAGACCTTGTAACTGGTGGATGCTGAAATCTTAACATCAGTCTGGTTCACTTCTGGGTCATTGGATGTTGCTATGAATGATTTTAAAAATGCATACAATTTATGATAGCATTGACAATTTTGATTTAAATTTGAAGACAATGTGTTTAAAATATGTATTTTGTGCTTGTAACCAGTTTTTACTTAGGTGGGTTAAAACAATGATTATAAAATTAGAATTTGACAAAAGAATACCTTGTCTCTTTAATTCCAATTCATTGTCAAATCATTCACTAAACAAATAGGAGGAAGAACTGTTTTGGCAACGAATGTCCCGACTCATTATAGCTTAGCTAGAAATGGATGCTTTTATTTTGGGAAACAGCATGAATGACTTTCAGAAAGGTATTTGATGATTTTGCCTGATTGGGTCAGGTCATTATTTTCATCTTACCCTTGACATTTCCTTTGATGAAGAGTTATTTTAGGAAATGGTCAGCCATGACCTGGGTTTTTAGAATTGTACCAACACTATTATAATTTCATACAAACATTCCTCTAGCTTTATCAACTTTCATTTATTCTAGTTTGTGCTATATTTTAATGTGATTTTAGAGGTCAAAATTTAAGAAACTCACCCTAATTGGTTTGGCTCAGTGGATAGAGCATCGGCCTGCAGACTGAAGGGTCCCAGGTTCGATTCCAGTCAAGGGCATGTACCTTGGTTGCGGGCACATCCCCAGTGTGAGGTGTGCAGGAGGCAGCTGATTGATGTTTCTAACTCTACCATTCTCCCTTTCTCTCTGTAATAAATCAATAAAATATTTTAAAATTTTTTAAAAGAAATTATATACTCTGAAATTTCCTTACATCATTATAAAAAGGATGAACTTAATTTTACAGTTTGATTTGACCCAGGGATTATGTTATTTAAAGTAATGCTAAAGCCCTCCTACCTTTGTGAAGGTGTATGCTCAGATGGCTAATTTGGGAAAGTATTTGACTTAAGGCCAATGAAACTTTTGTGTTAGCTCTAGGCAGTAACTTCTTCAAGATTAATTATCTTAAAGTGGTTTTATCTCTCTGCTGTAACAGTGTAAATAATTTTTTAAGGTTAAGTACACTGACACATCTTTTTATTTTGCTGCATTTGTTAATTTTTTGTTTTGTTTGTTTTTTTCTGTAATGTGTTGAGTGCGGGCAAAGATCATCTGATTGGCAGAATTAGACTGAAATCTTTGGGGCTGGGGTGTTGAAGTATTTGGAGTCTAAAACTTAGAGCCTAGCGAAAGTGATGGCAGGGGTAGAGGATACACCCCAAAATGCTACTGAGTTCATTGCAGTCCTGGCTCTTCTCCAGTAAGATTTGGAATTGACTAGGAACTCCTTTGTCATTTTTCCAGTTACTTCTGCCAGATAAATGGGTTATAATAAGAAGAATGTGATGTCAGCTCCTTTATACCTCGGACTAGAATGATTTTGTTCTCTGGTCAGCTTAAAGAGTCCTATTGAGTCCTTCTCCAGAGACTGGCTTGATTTTTTATTTTAAATATATATATATATATATATATATATATTTTATTATTGATTTTTTTTACAGAGAGGAAGAGAGAGAGATAGAGAATTAGAAACATCAATGAGAGAGAAACATCGATCAGCTGCCTCCTGCACACCTCCTACTAGGGATGTGCCCATAACCAAGATACATGCCCTTGACCAGAATCGAACCTGGGACCCTTCAGTCCGCAGGCTGACGCTCCTATCCACTGAGCCAAACCGACTTTGGCAATTTTTTATTACATTTTTTAAGTATCCATTTCTACTTCTAATAACCCTGCTAGGAAACATATTGCCAGCTGTAGGCGAAGGTGTAGCTATATGGAGCATAAAATTAGCCACGCTTCCTTCCTTTGGCTGGTAATCTAAATTTAGTAGGCAAGACTCTTCTTTCCCAGATGTCATTAAAAATAGAAGATACCCATCTGTCTGGCATGCTTTCCGCACAGTTCCGCCTGTAGGCTTGGCGATGCACTCGATAACGCTGACTTTCTTTGAGCCCTAGGATTCTTAGAAAAATAACGCTTTCTTTCCTCTAGAGGCCAAGAGTGTACAGTTTACATTGTTGACCTGAAGTGATCCTGTGAAAACCAGGGAAACCTGAGAACTGAATTTTGAGTAGAAATGTAAAAGGTAACAAGAAATGATGACACTTGATGAACAAAATTGGCCTTAAAGTAAAATGTAGTTCCTGCCGAGACCGGTTTGGCTCAGTGGATAGAGTGTCGGCCTGCACGGACTGAAAGGTCCCAGGTTCGATTCCGGTCGGGGGCATGTACCTTGCTTGCAGGCACATCTCCAGTGTGGGGCGTGTAGGAGGCGGCAGATTGATGTCTCTCTCTCATTGATGTTTCTGACTTTCTATCCCTCTCCCTTCCTCTTTGTAAAAAATCAATTAAAAAAAAATGTAGTTTCTGTCCTATATTTATAATTTATTAGCTGTATGAGAAATTTTACTTGACTTGTCTGATATTGCAAACTTACTTATACATTTAGAATAGTAGGGCTTACTTCAGATGGCTGTTGAAGAGTAAATTAAATGAGGTAGTCTTCACTGCACGGCATATAGAAGGCATTACTTTGGTTATAGTTATTATTGTTTATGTTAATATTACTAACATAACATAGGGATCGAAAGGTGTCTGTGGAGTGAGCGGGCTCCCTCCAGCAGGTGGGGTCCCTCAGCCTGGCCTGCGAGGATTGGGCTCCCTCCTCTCTGGTTCCAGGGTTCGTCACCCAAGAACCGTAGCTCGGCAGCTCCTGTGTTGAGCATCTGCCCCCTGGTGGCCAGTGCATGTCATACCTACCAGCCGGTCGGACAGTTGGATGGTCGCTTAGCTTTTTATATATATAGATAATTTTTTTTCATTTCACAGATTGTCTTGCATGAGGTGAGAAAAAGTGAAGATCCTTATGAAGATTTAGTTGTATGGAGAAGGAGAGAGAGGAGAAAGGTTTGGATTTGTTTAGGAAAGAAAAACACGAGCATATTTGGAACTCGAGAGGGAAATTATAAATATCCTGGCCAGAGGAAAACGGATGGGCAGGTCCTGGTGTGCAGGTGGAGGCTGAGAGGAGCAGCTGTTCTTTGGTTGGAGGAAGAAGACAGATGAAGTAGGAGCATAGCAGGAGGGAATTCATGTTTAATGGCCTCTGTTGAAGGGGGGAAATGGCGAGTGAACTTCTTGAGATAACCGCAGATCAGCGTTCCTCATCTGAGGGCGGTTTTGCCTCCCGGGAGACATTTGGCAATGTCTGCAGATGCAGATGTTTTTGATGGACACAGTTTGGCAGTGTGCTAAGTGACATCTCGTGTGTAGAGGACAGGGACACTGCTGATCTTCCTACATTCACTCCATATCAAACCATGATCTGAGTCCAAATGCTAAGCGCTTATCCACGTTAAGGGCGTCTTTTTAAAAAATCTGTGATTTTGCCAGTTGAGAAGGAATGGGAACAGGAGTGAGAGTTTTGATATTGTAGATGTGGTTAAGGGATAGGAGCATGTAACGCAAACATAGGAATTATCTCACATCTGCTAACATAACAACAAAACTCACGGATCTCCCGCTTCAGCCTGGGTAATTGCTGTTGGCGTAATAGCGATTACCTCAGACAGACTGAAAGTTTAATAACTAGGTGGGAGACTTCCCTACGTGGTGCACAAATAGGAAAAACACCACCGTATAGTCATCTCCCACAGCTGTCCTCCTCCCTCCCTTAATTTACCCGCAGTGCAACGGTCCCTCACTGCCAGGCCTCATTTTAGCCTTTTTAAACTGTAATGCAGCCGATTATCAGCTTTCCTAACTTTTTGATATTTAACATTGAACAGCTCTAAATGAGTTTAAAGCAATCTTGTGAATTCTTAAAGAAAGGAAATGTGACTGGAGGGAGGGAGGGAAGGAGAGAAGAAGAGGGAGAAGGAGAGGGACGGAGGGAGGGAAGGATGCAGGAGTTTGTCTTCTAAAGGCTTCTGTTTGATTTTGTGTGCTCATTTTGTGCAAAATAAATGTTACACTGCTCTATTAAATCTTTTTTATGCTTGCAATTCAGATTTAGCACTAAATAAGAGGTCATTTTTATTGTTATTTTTTTCAGTTATGTTCTAAATATGTTCATATTCTTAAATACTGTTAGTATTGAAAATTTCCATTACTTGTTGACTATTATTTTAAGTCTTTGAGATTCATGAAACACCCTTAAAACTCTTCTTTGAAAAGTAGGTTTATTTCAGGCAACATACTCTTCTGAAATATCCAGAATATATTTTACCAAGGACAGAAGGGTAGTACTTGGAAATGCAAACTTCACCTAAGAGGTAGAGAGAATTACAATACACAGACAATTCGTACAATTCTTTCTTTTCTCTGTGCCTCCTTAAATCACAAGATTCTCAGGAATCTTAAATGTCCTGATTTTTTCATATGCACTATCTATATATGTCTCTCAGTATCTTTTTATATTTTAGCATTAACATATTGATGGTTATGTAGACATATAAAATAACATTAATCTTTTTCAGGCCTTTAAATTTCTTCAGGAGTTTAAAGAACCAGAATAAAGAAGATATAATTTATCTGGTTTTAATAAATTCTGTATTGATTCAGCATAACTACAGGGATGAACCCACAAAGTTTTCCCCCTTTTAGAAAATTCCTGCTGCCTAGCTGGAGTGGCTCTGTTGGTTGAGTATCATCCTGTGCACCAACAAAGGGGTTGCTGGTTCAATCCCTGATCAGGGCACATGCTTTGATAACCAATCTCTCTCTCTCTCTCTCTCTCTCTCTCTCTCTTTCTCTCTCTCTTTCTCTCTCTTTCTCTCCCTCCCTTCCTTCCTCCCCCTCTCGTACCCCCTCTCCCTCTCTCTTTCCCTTCCTCCCTCCCATCCCATTTCTTTTCTTTAAGAATGTCCTTGGGCGAGGATAAAAAAATTCCTTCTTCTCTCCTCTGAAAATGTTTTTGACATTTATTTAGACTTTAAATCATAGGCAGCGATGCATCTTGAAGAATAATGGGGCATATATGTATTTTACTGTCATGGAATGTGGTCCTTAACATTTTAAGTGAAAAAGGCAAGATGTATATTGTATATCATATAATTCCATTTTCATTTAAGAAAATCACTATACCCAGGCTGGTTTGATTGAGTGGATAGAGCATCAGGCTGTTGACTGAAGGGTCTCAGGTTCAGTTCCAGTCAAGGGCACATGCACGGGTTGCAGGCTTAATCCCCAATAGGGGGCGTGCAGGAGGCAGCTGATCAATGATGCTCTCTCATTATTGATGTTTCTATCTCTCCCGCTCCCTTCCGCTCTGAAATAAAAAAGAATATATATATTTTTTAAAGGAAATTACCATATATTTGATTATGCAAATAAAAAGGTTTGGAAGGAGGATCGAAAAAATGGCGGCGGAATAGACAGATGTGTCCTGAGCCTTGTCCCAGAGCAGATAGAACAGCTGAGGGTCGCACAGGGAGTGTTTGTGAGTTGAGGGACAGCTATACTCCAGGAGATGGTGGGGGACTGCTGGACAGGGCCCCCCTGACCAGGCAGCACCCACCGCTGCTGGGTTCCCAACGGGAGCCACCAGCTCGGACGTGGAGAGCGCGCCATCTTGAAGGGGAAAGTGGATGTTATCAGAAGCCTGAAAATCTACAACTGCTGCACCCACCGAGCAGCTGCAAACCTTAGAGCACCGATCCCCAATTGGTGGAACCAGAATAAAGAAGATATAATTTATCTGGTTTTAATAAATTCTGTATTGATTCAGCATAACTACAGGGATGAACCCACAAAATCAGAGGAGCTCTACACTCCACCATGGAAAGGTCGGATTTCGCCGGGGGTGAGGTGAGGTCTCTGGTCCCAGCAGGAGAGAGAAGCGTGTGCACTGTGGGAGCTGGAGAACGCGAGGAAGTCTGTGCCTGGAAATATCCGTGGCTGTTGGCGTGATCTGTGAATGTTGAATGGGGTCCTCAGACCTGCTAATAGAAGGGAACTCTAAAAAGCAACCCATTTTGATCTGATGCAAAAGGACAGCCTAAACATTTTAAAAGTGTGCCAGCTACTTAGACCCAAGGGGGAAAATGACTACACAGACTTGCGCACAGTCCCCGGAGTTCGCACACCTACACTGGCTCTTTTTTTTTTTTCTTTTCTTTTTTCTTCTTCCTCTTTAAATCCTTGCTTCTGATTACTAAGCCCAATACATAGGATCACCCAATTGGGGAAACCCTAAGAGACTGCAGGGGAACGTTGTTTTTCTGGAACCTGGGGATCAGAGCGGGGAATAACCATCAGAGAAACAGCTGTGGGGCAGCCCACTCCCACAAACCAGTATTGAGTGCCACAGGGAAAGCAGGATCTAAGCACTGGATAGAGAGGACCTATAGTCTCCACGATCAATCCAGAAACACTGCCACCCAGGGGTTGAATCACAAATTGACTTTTGTGTAAACAAAGGAATACAAGAAATTAAGACACACTGCCTGCTTAAAAATCAGGACTGGCTTACTACACTGAGAGGCAGTGGAACACAGGGAACTGCGATGCTGTCCTGACTAGGAAACGGGCAGGCCACGGTAGAGGAAGTGAATGACCTTCACTACTACACATTTTTCTTTTTTTTTCATCTTTTATTTAAGAAACTAATTTTTTTTTCCTCACTTGATTTTACCTTTTGAATTATTACATTTTTATTTTCAATCAGTATTTTTTTTTAAATGTCATTTTCTCTTTATTTTACTTTGGGATTATCGTTCTGCATTCTATTTTCATCTTTCCTTTAGCATCATTTTACTGTATCTCAACTTTACCTTTATGCCATCGCTCTCTTCCTAACTTTTCCCCTATTGTTGTCCTATTTCTCTTACCTCTTTCCAGCTTTACATTTTCCCTGTTCTTTCTTTTTACCCCCTGTTAAAATTTCACCCTACTAATATATCTAATTTCCAATCCCCTACTCCAAGTTCATACACACCTCTCACTTCTCTGTCTTCACTATCCAGAAAATTGTTTTTCTCTCTGTTCTTTTGTTGTTGTTTGCTTGATTGTTGATTATATTGATTTTTTATGCATGTTTGTGAAATTGTTTTGCTTCTTTTTTTTGTTTTGTTTTGTTTGTGTTTGTGTTTTGCTTCTGTTTTCCCTTGCCTCACTTGATATTAGTTGTTGTTTGTAGTTTGTATTCATCTCCAGGTACTTGTTGCTGGCATTTGTTGGGATAAGTGGCTGTTCTATTGAAGTTTTCTCCCAATATATATAGTTTATTCCCCTCTTCTTTCTTATTCTCTTTCTTTTTTCTCAATTTATTTTTCCTTTCCCCAATTTCATTTTTCCACTTCTTTTTTTTTTCTCCTCTTCTTTCTCTTCTATTCTCTAATTTGCCTTTCTCTGGTGGTTACCTTTATTTGGGGTTATTAATATCGTGTATACCTTTCTGTTCAGTGCCTTGTGCATTGTACCTGGTTGTGTTGTATTTTGTGCCTTTAAATCAACGCAGGAGAGAGAGAACTACATAACTAGACACCTGGAGTGGGGAGACAAAGAACAGCCCACATATGAAGAAAAGCAGGCATCACCAGAAAGGAAAGTAAATGAAATGGAAGCAAGCAACCTGTCAGAAAAAGAATTCAGAGAAATGGTCAGAAATGGGAGACAAATTTGACAACATGTGTAAGAACCAAGAGTAAATGAAGAAGAACCAAGAAGAAATGAAAAATGACATCGCTGCTGTAAAGAACTCAATAGAAAGCATTAAGAGTAGACTAGATGACTCTAACCAGTTTGGCTCAGTGGATAAAGCATCATCCTGAGGACTGAAGGGTCCCAGGTTCGATTCTGGTCAAGGGCATGTACCTTGGTTGTGGGCACATCCCCGGTAGGAGATGTGCAAGAGGCAGCTGATCGATGTTTTTCTCCCATTGATGTTTCTAACTCTCTATCCCTCTTCCTCTCTGTAACAAATCAATAAAATGTATGTATATTTTAACAAATACAGGAGGCAGATGAAACAGAGGACCACATCAGTGAACTAGAAGACCAGGTAGGAAAAAATACCAAGTAGAGCAGCTTCTAGAAAAAAATTTTAAAAAGCAGGAAGAGAGTCTAAGGGAACTTTGGGACAACACAAAACAAAACAACATCCGCATAATAGGTTTTCCAGAAGGAGAGGTAACTGAGCAAGGAATAGAAAACCTGTTTGAAGAAATAATGACAGAAAACTTCCCTGATATAGGGAAGAAAAACCCCACACAAATCCAAGAAGCTCACAGAGTCCCAAGCAAAATGAACCCCAAAAGACCAATGCCAAGGCACATTATAATTAAATTGGCAAACACCAACGACAAAGTAAGAATCTTAAAAACAGCCAGAGAGAAACAGAAAGTTACCTACAAAGAACCCTTCATCAGACTAGCAACTGATTTCTCAAACTCATCAGGCCAGAAGGGAATGAAACAAAATAATCAAAGTCATGCAAAGGAAGGGTCTGAATCTAAGAATACTGTACCCAGCAAGGGTATCAATCAAAATTGAAGGTGAAATCAGGAGCTTCACAGGCAAAAAAGGATTTAGGGAATTTATTGCTATCAAACCAGAAATGCAAGAAATGCTAAAGGGTCTACTGTAATAAAAGAAAGAAAGAAAGAAATAGGAAGCGAAGAAGGAACACACGGGTAAAGAATAAAAATGATGACAAATAAGTACCTATCCATATAACTTTAAATGTCAATGAATTAAATACCCCAAATAAAGACATAAGGTAATGGATTGGATAAGAAAACATGACCCATATATCTGCTGTCTACATGAAACCCACCTCAGAAAAAAAGATGCACATAGCCTGAGGGTGAAGGAATGGAAAAAGGTTTTTCAGGCGAATGGAAATGAAAAAAACAACAACAAAAAAGATGGGGTTGCAATACTTATATCTGGTAAATTAGATCTCAAAGTGAAGGACATAATAAGAGATAAGGAAGGCCACTCCATAATACTAAAGGGAGCAATCCAACAAGAAGAAATAACTCTGGTAAACATATAAGCACCCGATACAGGAGCACCCAAGTACATAAAAAAACTCCTGGAGAATATCAATGGAGAGATTCACAGCAATTCAAATCATAGTAGAAGATTATGAAATATGCCATTAGTATTTTAATGGGGAGTGCATTGAATCTATAGATTGCTTTGGGTAGTATGGACCTTTTAATGATGTTGATTCTACCAATCCATGAACATGGTATGTTCTTCCATCTGATTATGTCTTCCTCTATCTCTCTCTCTTTTTTTTTTAACGTCCTGTAGTTTTCTGAGTACAGATCTTTTACGTCTTTAGTTAAGTTTATTCCTAGGTATTTTATTTTTTTTGGTGGGATGGTAAATGGGATTGCTTTTTAAATCTCTCTTTCTGTAAGTTCACTGCCTATGTTTTTTCAGTGAACCATAGAACAGTTGCCGTCAGCTGAAAGGAAGGATGGGGGAGAGATGCAGGAAGTTTGAGGAGAGGGGAGAAGGTGTGAACCAGTGCTCTGGGAAGGTAAAGAGTGAAGAAATGAAGGGAATGTGGTGGGAAAGTGTCCATCCTGAGGTCCGGAATTGAAAATGAGCCCAGTCAGTAAGATTGTGTTTCTTCAGCCATGGTTAGCTGCTGAGGTGCAAACTCAGAGGAGGTAGAGGATTGGATTTAATCAAAGTAATAAATAAAACTCAATGCTCTTGTTGCAAGCTGTTTTCAAGAGGTTGATGATGTGCATGGCATTTAGCATTTCAGCTTTTTAATCATATGCAGTTTTGGAAGGTTATACTTAGTGAGTGACAGGGCTTTTAAAAAAAAGAAAGGAAAAAGGCATGGCATTGTTCAGGAAAGGTTCTTGGTAGAGCATTTCAGGCCCTCATCCCAGCCAATTTAAGCAGAAAAGGAATTTATTGGAAAGTTGCCAAGTACCTCAAAGCACCGATCTGGTTCAGGAAACAGGCAGGAACCCAGGGAATTCAGAGATCTGGAATTCCTGCCAAGGTCACGCCACCGGAACACCTGGGTGTTAAGGATGTTCGGTTTGAGGATGCTGATGTGGGGTGAGTATAAGTGTTACCCCAAACTCCTATGTTGAAATTCTAACCCCCAAAGGTAAATCGGTGGGGCCTTTGGGAGGTGCTCAGTTCATGAGGGCCGAGCTTCATGGGATCAGTGCCTTAAAAACAGCTCCAGAGGCTCCTGGCCGGTGCGGCTCAGTTGGTTGAGTGTTGACCTGTGCCCTGAAAGGTAGTCACTGGTTGGAATCCCAGTGAGGGCACATGTCTGGGAATGCAGGCTTGATCCCTGGTTGGGGTGCATACAGGAGGCAGCAGATCGATGTTTCTCTCCCGTCAATGCTTCTCTCCCTCTCCCTTTCTCAAATCAATAAAAAACGTTAAAAAAAATAGTTCCTGAGACATCTAGAGCCCCTGTCTAGTATGTGAGGATACCGAGAGAACTGAGCATCTTGAAGAGAACCTCACCCTGATCTCAGGCCTCCAGCCTCCAGAGCTGTGAGAAATACATTCCTGTTGTCTGTAAGCCGTCCAGTCTGTGGTATTTTTTTTTAATATCTATTTTATTGATTTTTTTAGGGAGAGGGGGAGAGAGTCAGAAACATCAATGAGAGAGAGACATCGATCAGCCATCTCCTGCACACCCCCCACTGGGGATGTGCCCGCAACCAAGGTACATGCCCTTGACCGGAATCGAACCTGGGACCTTTCAGTTCGCAGGCCGACACTCTGTCCACTGAGCCAAACCGGTTTTGGCCAGTCTGTGGTATTTTTTTATAGCAGCAAGAATGGACAGACAGATGCTGCCGTTTCTTTTTTTCAGATTTTTAAGATCTTTTTTAAAAGGCTCCACGATAGATGATACTGATTGAGATTAGGATGGTGACAGCGGAGATATAAAGAAATGGACAGATTCACGGATAGCTCATTAGGTTGCTATGAAAATTCGTGTCTTGGGAAAAATTATTTTTCTTG
>PVJN01028673.1:0-27022 GCA_004026805.1 Lasiurus borealis
GGAGGGAGTAGTTGGGGGTGAACAGGCCAGCAGAAGGGGGCAGTTTGTGGCAACCAGGCCAGTGAGGGGGGCCAGTAGGAGTGACCAGACCAGTGGGGGAGGGGCAGTAGGAGTGACCAGGCTGGCAGAGGACTGGCAGTTGGGGGAAATCTGGCTGGCAGTGGATGGCAGTTAGGGGTGATCAGGCCATCAAACGAGGGCAGCTAGGTAGGTGTGCATTTAGGGGTCAGCATTCCAGGATTGTGAGAAGGAAGTCTGACTAAACTGGCAGTTGAACATCCCCCAAGTTGTCTAGGATGGGAGAGGATGCAGACTTGGTTGAGGAAACCCCCCTGGCGCACAAATTTCATGCACCAGGCCTCACTAGTTATGAATAAAGCTGCTACTATAAACATCCATGAGCAGGTTTTTGTGTGGACATTAGTTTTCAATTTAGTTATGTGAAAATCAAGGAACACAATTGACAAACATTTGGGAAGGATATGTTTAGTTTTGTAAGAACTGCCAAACTGTTTTCCAAAGTATCTGTACCATGTTGCATTTGAGAGTTCTTGTTACTCCACATCTTTGCCTGCATTTGGTGCTGTCACTGTTCCAGATTTCTACAATTCTAATAGATATCACACTACTGCTTTGATTTCCATTTCCCTGATTACATATGACATGAAGCATCTTTTCATGTGCTTATTTGTTATCTGCATATTTGCTTTGGTGATGTGTCTGTTAAGATCTTTATTTAACCATTTTTTTAGTCAGGTATCTGTGTTTTAAATTGAATTTTAAGAGCATTTTTGTATCAGACATGTCTTTCATGGCTAGTCTTCTTACTCTTTCAATGTTGTTTTTGTCAGAGCAGAAGATTTTACTTTTAATGAAGTCCAGATTATGAATTATTTTTTATATATCATTCCTTTAGTGAAATACCTAAAAAGTTATAGCCAGACCAGAACCAATGTTGTCAAGGTTTTCTATATTATCTTCTAGGAGTTTTATAATTTTGCAATTTACATTTAGGTCTGTGATACGTTTTTAGTTAATTTTGTGAAGAATATAAAGCTTGTGTCTAGATTCATTTTTGTGATACTAAATCTTTATTCTTAGTCTTGAAGTTGGATGTGTCAATCCTCCAAATTTGTTCCTTTTCAACACTGTGTTAGTGTCTTTTTTTTTTTTAATGTGTAGGAAATTTTTAATTATGTGTCCTAGGTGAAAAAAAAGTCATTTCTTATGTTTTATGCCCTGGTACTATATGTGAAACTACATCCTAATATATAAAAACCCATGGTCTATAACATCCAAAACAACTCTTAATGACAAGAAGTCAGTCCTGCAATCAGTGCTGCTATTGCAGGCACAGCAACCAAGCACTGACTGCCAAGGGAACTGTGGATCAGGCCAGGAGAGAGGCCTGGAGATAGTAGCAGGGTCTGATCTTGCCTCTCTCTTTCTTTCCAGGCCTGGCCAGCAAACCACACCTTTCTTTCTGTCTGGGAATCTATGCAGGTTGCTGATCAGCACTGTCTCTCTGATCAGACCCAGAGATAGGCCCAGAAATGTTGATTGACATAGAAACCAACCAATCAGAACCAAATCTTGTTGAAGTGTGAGGAGCCAATGGCTACCTAGGAGGTGAAGCTTTTGATGCTGACTGGCATAGAAACTGACAAATCAGAACCTAATATGGGTGAACTGTGAAGGCAGAACCTATGGAGGGAACTGAGGAGAGGTTTTAAGGACAACAGCTGTTTGGTGTAAGGTGTAAGAAAGCAGTTCAATTTTTTAAAGACCAGTTTTTTAGTATAGTGTGTATGGCTGTCTATCAGTCCAGATACAGAAATTATGTATTTTTGTCTGCCAAGAGCATCTCCTTCTGCTGAAAAAAGGGTTTCCCCCCCAACCCCCATTTAAGCAATCATATCCTATATAATCTATCTATACTAATAAAAGGGTAATAAGCTAATTAGACAACGTTGACCAGCCATCTTTTAGTTGTCTGATTTCCTCCTGGACAAAGCCATTGTGGTGGAGGCTGAGGCAGAGGCAGTTCGGGGCAATCAGGCTGGCAGGAGAAGGCAGTTGGGGACAAGATCAGGCTGGCAGGGAGGGCAGGTGAGGGAGAAATCAGACCTGCAGGGAAGGGCAATTGGGGGCAACCAGGCTGGCAGTGGAGGACCATTGAGAGTAAGATCAGGCTGTCAGGGGAGGACAGTTGGGGGCAAGATCAGGATGGCAAGGGAGGGCCGTTAGGGGTGAGATCAGGCTGGCAGGGGAGGGCAGTTAGGGGCAACCAGGTCAGCAGGGGAGAGTAGTTAGGGACAAGATCAGGCTACAGGGAAGGGCAGTTGGGGCAATCAGGAAGGCAAGCAGAGCAATTAGGGGCAATCAGGCAGGCAGGCAGGTGAGTGGTTAGGAGCCAGTGGTCCCAGATTGTGAGAGAAATGTTGGAGGGATCGGGCCTAAACAAGCAGTTGGGCATCCCCAAAGGGTGCCTGATTGGAGAGGGTGCAGGAAGGGCTGAGGGAACCTCCCACCCTATGCATAAATTTTGTGCCCTGGGCCTCTAGTTGTTATATAGTATAAATTCTAAAGAAAGCTAATGTAACTAGAAGTTAGAATATAGAGGGAAAAGGCAAGCCAGGGAAAATTCATAAAATTGGGGAAATTGTGGCGCTGATTAGTGTGATTTACTGAATTGATCTCAATATTAATCTCATAGTTTAGGTCTTGCTCTAGAACAAATGTTATTGACCTTAATACTTTGTCACAGCAGACAGGAAAGTTTTTGGAACCACTTCCACCTTTTAGTTTTATTGTCAGTGTATCATACAAACAAAGAGACTTTGAGAACCTCTAAGTATGTTTTTAACTAGGATAGCATTTCCTGAAACTGTATACAATGTCTGAAAAGACAGTATCCCTAAAAAGACAATGTCAGTGTTTTTTGTTTCTTCATATAAAATCCTAATTAAAAAGCCATCATGACTGAAACACCTGGATGGATGACTAAACAGCAGACTGAGTGGGATGACAAGGCCAGCTGGGGGGGGGGGGTGGTAATTGAGGGATGACCACATGACTGAACAACAGTCTGCATGGGGCGACCAGGCTGGCAGGGTGGGAAGTTGAGGGTGACCAGGCTGAGTGGGGAGGTCAGTTGGGGGCCACCAGGCTGGCAGGGGGCAGTTAGGGGCAACCAGAATGTCAGAAGGTGGCAGCTGAGAGCATTCAGAACAGCAGAGGGTAGTTAGAGGGGACCAGGCATGCATGGGGCACAATTTGAAGCAACCGGACTGACAGAGGCAGTTAGGGATGATCAGGCAGGCAGTTAGGTTCCAATGGTCCCAGATTGTGAGAGGGATGTTCGACTGTCAGTTTAGGCCTGATTTCTAATCCGGCAGTCGGACATCCCCTGAGAGGTCCTGGATGGGAGGGGGTGCAGACAGGGCTGAGGAGACAACCTATACATGAATTTTGTGCACCATGACTCTAGTTCATAATAATCTTGTCAATACACAAAATAACTTGCTGGAATTTTGATTGGTATTGAATTGAAACTATGAATTACATTCGGAAGACTAACATCTTGATATTATTGGATCTTTCCATAAACATGATATATCTCTTCATTTATTTAATTTTCTTTGACTTTATTCAGAAGAGTTGGGTAGTTTTTCTTATATAAATCTATTCACCCAAATGTTTTGATTTATACCCAAATATTTGTTTTTGTAAATGGTATTGTGTTTTTAATTTTACTTACTTATTCTGACATGTAGGAAAGCCATTTACTTCTGTATATTAATCTTATATCTTGCTGTAAATGCTAACTTGTTCCAGGAGGGTTATATTTTGTCTTGTTTGTCAATTCTTTTGGGTGTCCTACATAGACCATCATGTAACCTGATAACAAAGACAGTTTTATTTCTCTATACCTTCCATTTTCATTTTTTTTAAATTAGCTAGAACTCCCAGTATGATATTAGAAAGGAATGGTGAGTGGAGATATTCATGCCTTGTACCTGATCCTAGTGCAAAAGCTTCAAGTTTCTCATCATTAATTATGATGTTAGTTGCAAAGTTTTTGTAGATTTTATTTGTTAAATGAAAATTTCTCCTCAATTTTTAGTATACTAAAAGGTGTTTTTTATATGTATACTGAAGGCCTGGTGCATGAAATATGTGCACTGGAGGGCTATCCCTCAGTCAGGCCTATACCCTTTCCAATCTGGGACCCCTCAGGCGATGTCCAACTGCAGGTTTAACCCTGTAAACACTCCTCTGCTGGCCTGATTGATGCCTAAGTGCTCCCCTTCCAGCCTCCAACTGCCTTTCCTTTCAGGTGCAGTCACCTCCAACTGCTCTCCCCAGCTGGCCCAGTTGCCCCTGACTGCCCTCCCTTGCTGGTCTGGTCATCCCTAACTTCCCTCCCCTGCAGGCCCAGTACCCCTCAACTACTCCCCGCTTGCCAGCCATCTGATGGTTACCATCTTGTGTTAGCCATCTTGTGATGATATGGGGGCAGCCATCTGTGGCGGTCATCTTGTGATGATGTAGCAATGTCCTTCTTGTGACAACATGGGGGTGGCCATCTTCTGGTGGCCATCTTGTGATGATGTGAGAGCCACCAAGGTTTTTATTAGTATAGATCATAAATGGGCATTATCCAATGCCTTTTTATTTTTTAGCCTTTTGAAATAATAGATTTACATTATTTAATTTTTAAATGTTGAACCAAATTTGCATACATGGGTTATTAATTATACTATATAAATTTTTATACATAATTGGATTGGATTTGCTATTATTTTGAGGATTTTTGTATGTATGATCATGGGAGATATTAATCTGCATTTTTTGTTTCTTATAATATCTTTGTCTGGTTTTAATATTAGAGTAATGCTGGTTTCATAAAATGTGTTAGAAAATATTTCTTCTATTTTTGTACTCTGAAAGAGATTGTAGGGCATTGGTCCCTAAATGTTTGGTAGAATTCACTAATCAACTTATGTCAGCCTGGAATTTTCAGTTTGGGACTGTTATCAATTATGTATTCAATGCATTTAATAGACAGAGGACTATTCAGATTGTCCATTTATTCTTGTGTGAGTTCAGATTTAATCTTTAAAAAAATTGGTCCATTTCATTTGATTATCAAATTTTTGAGCATAGAGTTGTTCATAATATGTTGTTAGTATACTTTTAATACCAATGGAATGTTAGTATACTTTTAATAGCAATGTACCCTCTTTTATATTTGGTATTAGTATTTTATGTCCTCTTTTTATTCTGATTAAAGGCTTGTCAATTTCATTGATCTTTTCAAGGAACCAGCTTTTTTTTCCTTGATTTCCATTTTTGTTTGTATTGATGTCTGCTCTAATTTTTTATTATTTCTTTTCTTCTGCTTAATTTGAACTTAATTTGCTCTTCTTTGTTATAGTTTTCTAAATTGAAAACATTTTATTGTGTTAAAATCTGTTTTCCTTTCTAATATATCTATTCAATGCTATCAATTTCCCTCTAAGTACTGTTTTCACTGTATCCTATAAATTTTAATAAATTATACTTTCATTTTCTTTTAGTTAAAATATTTAAAAATTTCTCCTGTGATTTTTTTTGACCCATGTGTTATTTAGAAGAAAGTTGTTTAATGTTTAAGTGTTTTACATTTTTCAGTTATCTTTCTGTTACTTATTTGTTAGTTTTATTTCATTGTGGTCTAAAAATAGACATTGTATGATTTCTAGTCCAGAATGTGGTCTATCTTGGTCCATGGAGGCTTTAAAAGAATATTTTTTCTTCTATGATTGGAATAGTCTATATATGTCAATTATTTTCCATTGATTGATGTTGCTTTGGTTTAGGCTATCAGTTTACTGATTTTCTGCCTGCTGGATCTATAAATTTATGTTAAAGGGTATGAAAGTTTCTAATTAAAATAGTGGATTCATCTATTTCTCTTTGCACTTATATGAAGTTTTGCCTTATTAATTGCACTAAACTGGTAGATGCATAAAGAATTGCTATCTCTTCTTGGAATATTGATTTGTTTATCCCTGATTATCTTGTTTGCTTTGTATAAAATTAATATAGCAAATAACTTTCATTTTATTACTGTCAGCATGATATATTTTACTCCAGTTCTATAACATTTTAAAAAAATCCCTATCCAAAGATACATTTTTATTGATTTTTAGAGAGAGAGATAGAGAGAAATGGAGGGAGAAATAGTAATGTGAAAAAATATCAATCAGTTGACACCGGTACTGGGCATTGAACCCACAATCTAGATATGTGCCCTGAGTGGGAATCAAACTTTTTGGTGCATAGGATGACACTCCAACCAACTGAACCACCTGGCCAGAATTCCATAACTTTAACTTTAATCTACATATGTCTTTATTGTTAAAGTGAGTTTTTTATAGAAAACATATAATTCAATCTTCATCTTCATCCATTATGACAATTGCTGTCTTTTAATTGGTATACTTAAACTATTCATATCTGAGGTGATAATTGATATATTTACCATATTTGTTACTGTTTTGTATTTGTTGACATTGATATTTTTCTTGTTTTATCTTCCATATATTTCTTGCCTTTTGTAGTTTTAACTAAAATTTTTATATAATTTCATTTGCTTTCTTCTCTTAGCATATCAATTATACTTCTTCTTAACCTTTTTTTAGTGGTAAGCCTTGTTTGCAATTGTTATTAGAATAGAGTAAAAATTTAGCTCCCACACAGTGGGGGGCAGGAAACAGAAAGCATGGGGTCCATATATTCTTTAGCTAAGTTATTTGGTGCCTCCAGGGTTAAACTGAATTGAAGGAGAACCAAGATGGTGGCATAAGGTATACATCTGTAGGTGCTGACTCTCAAAACTACACCAAAACTACAACTAAAAGACAAAACAACTATCCCCCAGAACAACAGGAAAGCTGGTGGAGTGGAAGTTCTACAACTAGAAGGAAAGAAAAAAGTACATTGAGATCTGGTAGGACATGTAGAGGCTCAGGAAAGCAGAGGTACACAGATTGTATGCAAATCGGACAGAAGTGTGCTGTTTTTTTCAATTGGGAGGGAGTTATAAGTTCCCAACTGCTCTGAACTCCAGTTTCTGGTAAGATTCTGGGGACCCAGACTCATACAGGGAGAAACTGAATTGTCTGCCATCAGGTCGGAAAGAGAGGGTGGCTTTCTCACATAGGTGTGCACAGGAATTATTGTTTACTGCACTGGGGTACGGGACATGGGACATGGAACGGAACCCGGAAACATGGAGATAGAGCTGATGGATAGCCATTGCTGTTTGCCATGCCCTAGTAATTCCCTGAGACTCTGCCCCGCCCAATTTAAAAACCCACCCAACTGTGCACAGCAGCTTTTGCATATGAATGGCCTGCCCTCTGGCAGCTTAACCTAACAAATTGCAACTGGGTCAGACAACTCCAAAACTTCCAAACTCCAAGCAAAGAGGAATCTGCAGATCACCCTGTAGCTCCTGTTGGGTAGCCTCAGACAGTAGCTGACTTGTACCTCCTTGGAGATCCAGGAACCAGTGTACCTAGAGGTCAGTGTGAGACGACACCAGATTTCAACTCCTCACATACATAAGTGACACACTCATGAGGCAGACTTGGTGTGCACCAAAGTCCCACTGAAGCAAGTTCTGCCCCATAGGGGTGTCTCCAACACATCAGTTCTTCCATTATAGACACAGCTAATCCTCACAGTCAATTGGCCTGGAGGTCAATTCCTCCCAGTGTACCAATAGCAATCAAGGCTTAACCACAACAATATTATGTACCCAGCACACAAAGAGGTGCACCAAGAGTGTCCACCTCAGGTGACTGATGAGGCGGAGCTACTAGGCTATAAAAGACAATTAGCACACAAAGCCACTCCATCAACAGAGGAAAGTAGCCAAAATGCACAGACAAAGAAACATGTCACAAATGAAAGAAATGGAGGAAAGCAAACTACTAGACATAGCATTCAAAACAACATTTATAAGGTTACTCAAGAAACTTCTACAGAGGAGAAGCCATGATGATGGCATAGGTGAACACTTAACCTGCTGCCTCACACAACAATTTCAAAACTACAGCTAAAAGACAGAACGGACATCATCCAGAACCACAGAAAAGTTGGCTGAGTGAAAATTCTACAACTAGAAGGAAGGAGAGGGGCTCACAGAGACTCAGAAGAGTTGCAAAAGGCTGAGTTACATACACACCCATCTGGAGAGAGTGGGCAGCGGTGTGCTTGACTGGCTTCCTCTGGCAGGAGGGAGACAGAGACTCCTGACAGCACTTATCCTACTGCAAACCCCAGCTCTAGGCAAGATTCATAAGGGGGAAATCTGGACTGTGAAAAGGGAGTAGTGCACGGAAATTTAGAGAAGCTGAGAAAGTGCAGAAGTCTGGGGCATGCACTCTAATGAATGCAGAGAGGACGGACTGCTGATTGTACTACTGGTTTTCTGTAGTTAGTAGGAGACAGAGCCTCGGAACTGTGCCATTTCTAACTGCACTGAACTCCAGTTTCAGGTGAGACCCTGGGGACCCAGACTCATACGGGTCCTGGAGCACAAGATAACCAGAAAGGCAGAGTTCTAGAAGCATGCGCATGCATGCACACAGAAAGGACTGCAGGGAGAGACACTTGAGACCCAGGGGCCGCATATCATGGGGCTGACTGGAAGCCTAGGTGGTCTTCTAAGCCCTGAGACTACATCACATCCAAGCTGAAGAGAGAGGCTTTTGCAGTTTTGCAAGTCTTGCATCATAAGGCTGATTCCATTACAGAAGTTCCCCTGGCATAGTGAAAATGTGGAGATAAGGAAACAGATCACATACGAAAGAAATGAAGGGAAACAAATGACAGACCATAGAATTTAAAACCACGGTTATAAAGTTTTTCAAGAATTTCCTAGAAAAGATGGATAAATTTGGCAAGACACAAAAGGAAATGAAAAAGGACCAACTAGAAATTAAACAACAGTGACTGAAATAAAAAATATTATATAGAGACCAAACAGCAAACTAGAGAAAGGCAAGAATCAAGTCAAAAATTTGAAATACAAAGAAGCAGAAAACACTCAACTGGAAAAGAAAAAAGAATCCAAAAATGTGAAGATAGTGTAAGGAGCCTCTGGGACAACTTCAAGCATACCAACATCAAAATTATGGGGGTGCCAGAAAAAGAGAGAGAGCAAGATACTGAAAATCTATTTGAAGAAATAATGACTGAAAACTTCCCCCACTTGGTGAAAGAAATAAACTTACAAGTTCAGGAAGTATCCAGAATCCTAAACAAAAGGAATCTAAAGAAGACTACACCAAGACACATCATAATTAAAATACCAACAGTTACTTACAAGGGAGTACCCATAGGACTGTTACCTGATTTCTCAACAGAAACTATACAGCCAGAAGGGAGTGACAGAAAATATTCAAAGTGATGAATAACAAGAACCTACAACCAAAAGTGCTCTACTCGAAAAGCTATCATTCAGAATTGAAGGTCAGATAAAGAGCTTCACAAATTAGAAAAAGCTAAAGGAGTTCATCACCACCAAACCAAGGTTATATGAAATGCTGAAGGGTATTCTTTAAGAAGAGGAAGAAGAAGTAAAGATAAAAATTATGAATAACAAAGTGATAACAAATACATACCTATCAACAAGTGAATTTAAAAGTCAAGTGAATAAAAAATCCAATGAACAGAGTAAATTGGTGAATATAATAGAATCAGGGGCATAGAAAAAGAATGGACTGATAATTATCAGCAGCAAGGAGGTGTGTGGGGTGTGGAAAGATATTGGACAAAATCTTACACCTATGGATGAGGACAGTGGCAAGGGGTAAGGGCATGAGTTGGGGCTTGGGAAATCAGGTGGAGAGGACCTATAGGGAAAAAAAAAAAGAGGAATATCTGTAATAAACTGAACAATAAATATGAAAAAAAAAACTGAATTGAAACTTTTACCATAATAAAGTGCTCTTTTCCATCTTAGGTTACATTTTCTACTTAAAAGGCTATTTGTCTAATATTTATATAGCTATACAAGTATCCTTTAAATTCGTATTTGCTGATATATATTTATTCATTCCTTAACTTTCAAACTTTCTGCATACCTGTATTTGAACAGTATCCAGCATATAATAATTAATGTATTCGATTTTGTCTTTATCTCTTCCCTGGAAAATTTAGGTTTTTAAATTTTTTTTTTATGGTTACTAATTTTTAATTAATTTATATTAAAATTTTTACTTTCAATTCGACCTACCTTTTATTTATTTTCATCTTTGTCTTTTATGAATGATTCTACTCACTTACTCTATTTCTTTTATATTTTAAATGTTAAATGCATAGTTAAGAAATTCTAAAAGTGAATAGTGTATTCTTTACCAAATAATAAAATACTTTAAAAGACTTTAATTAAATCATCTCACTTTAAATTATATTCTATTTTGCCTTTAATTTAAGATCTCATTTTAAAAATATAAACCAACTATATTGGATAGAAATTTAATTATATACTTTCAATATTGAGTTATATATGTTAACTCATGTGTTGAACATTTTAATAGTATAATATTTCTATTTTAAATTTAATTTTTAATTATAGTTAACATTCAGTATTGTTTTTACTAGTTTTAGGTATATAGCACAGTGATTAGACAATCATATAATTTATAGTTCTTTCCCCTTATATTTCATATACCACCTATCCCATACCATGCTTAATATATTATTATTGACTATATTCCTTATGCCATACTACACAATCTCATGACTATCTTGTAACTACCAATTTTTAGTTCTTAATGTATTCACTTTTGTTACCTAGGTCCTTAACTCCCCTCCTCTCTTGCAACTGTACTGGATTCTTTGTATCAATGAGTCAGTTTCTATTTTGTTTGTTTATACTGTTCTTTAGATTAGATAAATAAATAAAACCATAGGGAATTTGTCACTCTTTGACTTACTTAATATAATACCTTAAAGGAGATGCATTAGTATTGTCACAAGTGCTAAGATTTCATTCTTTTTTATAGCTGAGTAATATTCCATTATGTCTTTTTTATTTTCTATCCACTCATTTATTTATAGGCACTTGGATTGCTTTCATAGTCTGGCTCTTGTAAGGAATGTTCCATTGAGCATAGAAATGCATGTATACTTTAGAATTAGTGTTTTGGGTTTCTTCTGATAAATAACCAGTAGTACAATCACTGGATCATAAAGGAGTTTCATAGTGGTTGCACCAATCTGCACAGTGTCAATACTTGTCATTTGTGAATTTAATGATGATAGCCATTCTGACAGGTTGGGAGTAATATCTTACTATGGTTTTAATTTGCATTTCCTTGACAGTGACATTTAGCATCTTTTCATATGTATATTAGCCAGCACTATGTTCTCTTTGGATGATTTTTTGTTTGTTTTTTGTTTTTGTTTGTTTGTTTGTTTTTTGGTGTTGAGTAGTATGAGTTCTTTATAAATTTTGGACATTAACTTCTTAGCAGATATGCCATTTGTGAAAATCTTCTCCCATTCAATGGGTTATCTTTCCATTTTGTTGACCATTTCATTTGTTATGTAAAAACTTTTAGTTTGATGTACTCTCATTTAAAAATTTTTTATTTGGTTTCCTTTTTCTGAGAAGGCATATCAGAAAAAAATATTGCTAAGAGAAATGTGAGGGATTTTACTTCTAGGAATTTTATGGTGTAAGTTACATTTTAGACTTTAATCCATTTTGAATTCATTCTTGTGTTTGGTGCAAGAAGGTGGTCTAATTTCATTTTTTTTTGCATGTATCTAGTCAATTTTCCCAGCACCATTTATTGACTAGGCCCTCTTTTCCCATTATATGTTCTCCTTTGTCAAATATTAATTAATCATATAGGTGTAGACTTATTTTTTCTCTTTCTATTCTGTTCTCTATTTTGTCTATAAGTCTGTTTTTATGGCAGAGTATTCCATTGTGTAGATGTACCACAGTTTTTTAATCCACTCATCTGCCAATGGGCACTTAGGCTATTTCCAAATCTTAGCTACTGTAAATTGTGCTGCTATGAACATAGGGGTGCATATATCCTTTCTGATTGGTGTTTTGGTTTCTTGGGATATAGTCTTAAAAGTGGGATTACTGAGTCAAATGGGAGATCCATTTTTAACTTTTTGAGGACACTGTATATTGATTTCCACAGAGGCTGCACCCCAACAGCAGTGCAGGAGGGTTGTTTTTTTCTCCACATCCTTGCCAGCACTTGTTGTTTGTTGATGATAACTTTCTGATAGGTTCAAGATAGTATCTTATTACTGTTTTGATTTGCATCTCATGGATGACTAGTGACTTTGAGCATATTTTCATGTCTGTCAGTCTTCCGTATGTCCTCTTTTGAAGTGTCTATTTACATCCTTTGACCATTTTATTATTGGATCATTTATCTTCCTTTTGTTAAGTTGTATGAGTTCTCTGTCAATTTTGGACATTAAGCCCTTATCGGAAATATCATTGGCAAATATATTCTCCCATGCAGTGGACTTTCTTGTTGTTTTGTTGATGGTTTCTTTTGCTGGGCAGTAGTTTTTTATTTTGATGTAGTACCATTTGTTTCTTTTCTCCTTAGTCTCTATTGCCCTAGGAGCTGGTCTGTAAAGATATTGCTGTGACGTATGTCTGCTATTTTGCTGCCTATGGAGTCTTGTAAGATTTTTATGGTTTCCTGTCTTACATTCAAGTCCTTTAGCCTTTTTAAGTTTGTTTTTCTGTGTATGATGTAAATTGGTGATCTAGTTTCATTTTTTTTTATTGTATCTGTCCAAATTTCCCAGGCAAATTATTAAAGATACTGTTTTGACTTCATTGTATGTTCTTGCCTCCTCTTTCAAATATTAATTGAGCATAATGGCTTGGGTCAATTTCTGGGTTTTCTTTTCTGTTTCATTGGTCTATATGTTTGTTCTTGTGCCAGTATCAGGAAGTGTTGATAACAGTGGCTTAGTAATATAGCTTGATTTCTGACACTGAGATCCCACCAATTAGCTGTGACTAACCAGATCTTTTTTTATTCCAGATGAATTTTTGTAGAGTTTGTTCTATTTTGGCCTTTGAAATATGCTATTGGTTTTTTAATGGGGATTGCATTGAATCTGTAGATTGATTTGGTAAGTATGGACATTTTAATTATGTTGAGTCTACCAATCCATGAACATGGTATATTCTTCCCTTTGCTTATGTCATCTTCTATCTCTTTTTTCAATGTCTTAAATTTTCTAAGCACAGATCTTTTACGTCCTTAGTTAAGTTTATTCCTAGATACTTTATTTTTTTTGGTGCAATGATAAATAGGATTGTTTTTTGTTTCTTTTTTTTTTTCCTCTTTCTGTGAGTTCATTATTGGTGTGTTAAAAGGCCATAGGTTCCCAGGTGTGAATTTTGTACCCTGCTACATTACCACATTCATTTATTAGGTTTAGTAGTTTTTTGATGGAGTCTTTAGGGTTTTCTATGTATAGAATCATGTCATCTGTGAATCAGGAAAGGCTTACTTCTTCTTTTCCAATTTGGATGCCTTTATTTCTTCTTGTCTGATCACTATGATTAGCACTTGCAATACTATATTGATCAGGAGTGGTGATAGGTCTTAGGGGAAATAAGTTTAGTTTTTGCCTTGCCCTATGATATTGAGTATGATTTCAGTGTGATCAGTTGTTACTTCACCTCTTTTCATGTAAGGCTTTTATTATGTTGAGGTATTCCTACTTTTCTGAGTTTTTATCAAGAAATGGTGTTAGATTTTGTCAAATTCTTTTTCTGCATTGATTGATGTGATTATGTGATTTGTGTCTCTCAGTTTGTTTATGTGATGTATCACATTTAATGAGTCATGGATATTGTACCATTCTTACATCCCCAGAATAAATCCCATTTGGTCATGTATGATCTCTAATAAAATGCTGAATCTGATGTGCTAGAATTTTTTTGAGGACTTTAGCATCTATATATATTGAGGATATTGGTCTGTAGCTCTCTTTTTTTAAATGGTGTTTTTATCTGGTTTTATGATTAGGGTAATGCTGGCTTCATAGAAAGAGCTTGGAAGTGTTCCTTCTTATTGAATATTCTTGAATAGTCTGAGGAGGATAGGTTTAACTCTTCTTTGAAGGAGTGGTAGAACACTCCGGGAAAGCTGTTCAGACCAGGGATTTTGCTTGTTAGAAGATTTTTGATCACTGCTTCTATTTCTTTGATAGTTATCAGCCTATTCAGGTTTTTTTATTCTTCTTCATTGACTTTTGGGAGCTTGTATTTTTCTAAGAATCTATCCATTTTATATAGGTTGTCCATTTTATTGGAATATAGTATTTTTTCATAATTATTTGTATTTCTGTATGATACTTCACCTCTTTCATTTCTGATTTTGTTTTCTTGGGTCCTCTATCCTTGCTTCTTGGTGAGCCTTGCTAGAGGTTCATCAATCTTGTTTATTCTCTCAAATAACTGGCTCTTGGTTTTGTTGACATTTCGTAATGTGTTTTTTTTTTCTTTTTTTGGTCTATATGTAATTTATGTTTGCTCTGATCTTTATTATTTCCTTCCTTCCGATTATACTGAGTTTTTCTTATTGCTCTCTTTCTAATTCTTTGAGCTGTATGGTTAGATAATTTATGGCCATTATTTTGTTTTTTGAGATAGGCCCGTGGAGTTAAGAACTTCCTTCTCAAGACTGCTCACACTGTGTCCTAAAGATTTTGGATTGTTAAGTTTTCATTTTCATTTGTTGCCAGGATGATTTTTAGTTTTTCTTTGACCTCTTTTGTAACCCAATCATTGTTTAGTAGCATGCTCTTTAAAACTCCAGGTGTTTTATTTTTTTTATTGTTTTTTAAAAATATATATTCTATTGATTTTTTTACAGAAAGAAAGGGAGCAGGATAGAGAGTTAGAAACATCAATGAGAGAGAGAGACAAAGATCAGCTGCCTCCTGCACACACCCTACTGGGGATGTGCCCGCAACCAAGGTACATGCCCTTGACCAGAATTGAACCTTTCAGTCCACAGACTGATGCTCTATCCACTGAGCCAAACCAGTTTTGGCTTTTTTTATTGTTTTTATTGTAGTTGATTTCTAGTTTTATGCTATTGAACCTGAAAAGATGCTTGATATGGTTTCTATCTTCTCGAATTTCAAGAGACTTTGTCTGTATCCCAATATGTGGTCTATCTTTGAAAAAGACCCATGTGCACGTGAGAAGAATGCATATTCTGTGGCTATGAGGTGAAATATTCTGAATATATCAATTAATTCCATCTGGTCTAGTGAATCATTTAGGATTGATGTGGCTTTGGGGTGAAATACTCTGAAGATGTTATTTAATTCCATCTGGTCTAGTGAATCATTTAGGATTGATATTTCTTTGCTGATTTTTTTGTTTATAGGATTTGTCCAGTGGTGTCAATGAGCTATTAAAGTCCCCAACTATGGCCGATACCGGTTTGGCTCAGTGAATAAAGCATCAGCTTGCGGACTAAAAGGTTCGATTCCAGTTGGGGGCATGTATCTTGCTTGCGGGCATACCTCCACGGTGGGGTGTGCAGGAGGCGGCTGATCAATGTCTCTCTCTCGTTGTTTCTGACTTTCTATCTCTCTCTCTTCCTCTCTGTAAAAATCAATAAAATACATTTTTTTAAAAGTCCCCAACTATGATTATATTGCTGTCAGTATCTCTATTGATATCTTTCAGAAAAATTTTTATGTGTTTTGGTGCTCTTTGATTGGTTTTATATGTGTTTACTAGAATTAAATCTTCTTGTTGAATTTCTCCCTTTAGTATTATGAAGTGACCTTCCTTATCTCTTGTTATGAACTTCACTTTGAGGTGTAATTATTGCTACCTCAGCTTTTTTATTTTTATTTTTCATTTCCATTAGCCTGAAAAACCCTTTTCCATCCCTTTACCATCAGTCTGTATGAGTTCTTTGTTCTGAAGTGAGTTTCCTATAGACAGCAGATATATGGGTCATATTTCCTTATCCATTCAGCTACCCTATATCTTTTGGTTGGGGCATTTAATCCACTTACATCTAAACAAATTAGCGGAGAGAATCCAAGATGGCGGCATAGGTAAACGCCTACACTGCTGCCTCGCACAACAATTTCAAAACTACAACTAAAAGACAGAATGGACATCATCCAGAACCACAGGAAAGCTGGCCGAGTATAAGTTCTACAACTAGAAGGAAAGAGAGGGGCTCACAGACACCCAGAGGAGCTGCAAAAAGCTGAGGTACGGAGACGCGTGCGCTGAGAGAGCGGGTGCCCGAGTACCTGGCTGGCTTTCTCTGGCGGGAGGGAGAACTTTATTACCATTGCTCTAAATTATTTCTCTGACATATTGCTTGCCCTCATTTTATTTACTTCCTTTTCTGGTGATTCCTCGTTTTCTTTCATATGGACTGTTTCTCTGTTTCCGCAGGCTCGATCATCTCTGCATATCTGATTGTGTAGCTCTCTCTCTCCTTCGTTGACCTATCAGCACCAAATGGAACACAATAAGAAACAATGCACAGGGCATCAAACACAAATGTATTTATGGTACTAAAAACTCCAAATAAAATGACCACCAGAGAAGAGAGAGTTAGAGGATATAAAAGAGTACAAAAATGATATTAAGAAAAGGGAAAAAATGTAAGGGGAAAGAAGGACATGAAAAAAACAAGGGAGGAAATATATGTATATGGGTCAAAAACTCCAAAATATATAAACTACAAATCTCCAAACAATAAACACTCAGATGAATCTGAGGAAGCAGAACTTATTTCTAGAAGATAAGATCAAGGAATTGAATAAATGGAGAAAAAAATCACAATTCAGTATAGAGGTGTATAAAGAATGAGTGTGTAAGAAGAAAAGGAAAAAACTAAATACAATAAAAGAATATATAGATATAATATATATAACATGCATATATATATATACATATATATATATGTAAAATATTCTACAATATATATATTATCTATATACATTGAATGGCCAGATTATTATGATATCTAAATGCATAATAATCTGGCCACTCAGTGTATATATTATATAATAAAAGGCTAATATGCAAATTGTTCCCTTGACCAGAATTTTGACCAGCAGGCAGGCCGGCCAATCACCCATATCCCTTCCCCCTGGCCAGGCTGGCTGGACCTCACCCATGCACGAATTCATGCACAGGCCTCTAGTGTGTGTGTGTGTGTGTGTGCATACACATACATACTAGAGGCATGGTGCTTGAAAATTGTGCTTGGGTGGAAGGGTGTCCCTCAGCCCAACCTGCATTGTCTCGAATCTAGGACCCTTTGAGGGATGTCCAACTGCCGGTTTAGGCCCATTCTCAGTGGGATCAGGCCTAAACAGGCAGTGGGACAACCTTCTCACAATCCAGGACTACTGGATCCCAACTGCTCGCCTGCCTGCCTTCTTATTTGCCCCTAACCACTTCTGCCTGCCAGCCTGATCGCTACCTATCGCCTCCCTTGCCAGCCCTATTGATGCCTAATTGCTGCCCTGTCAGCCTGTTTGCTCCTAACCGCCCTCCCCTGTGGGCTTGATTGCCCCCATCTACCCTCTCTTGCAGGCCTGGTCCCTCCCAACTGCCCTCCCCTACTGACCATCTTATGGTGGCCATCTTGTTTCTACATGGGGGTAGGACCTTTGACTACATGCGGGCAGCCATCTTGTGTGTTTGAGTGATGGTCAGTATGCATATTACTCTTTTATTAGATAGGATAGAGTCCTAGTGCATCAGTGGGGGCCAACTGATTTGCCCTGAAGAGTGTCACAGATTAGGGTGGGTGTTCCCTTGAAGCATGGGATGGCCTGGGTGAAGGGCCTGTGGTGGTTTGCAGGCTAGTCATGCCCACTGGTGACCCAAGCAGAAGCCCTGGTATCTGGGATTTATTTATCTTCTACAATTGAAACTTTGTAGCCTGGAGTGTAGCCAAGTCTCCTGCTTATTCCATGGTGGCAGCCATTTTTGTGGGGATTTATTTATCATCTATAATTGAGTCTTTGTAGTTTTAAGCAGAGGTCAAGACTATAGGACTGCATAAGCTTGGCTTCCTTCATTGTAGATGACAACCCTAGCCTTCTGCTCTCGCCAGCTCCATTTTTGTTGGGATTTATTTATCTTCTATAATTGAAATTTTGTAGCCTTGAGTGGAGGCCTGGGCCTGCCAGGGTGTGTGGAAAGCTTGGCTTCCTCCATTGCCTGGGAAACTGAAGCCTCCCTCCTGCTCACTCTGTGGCCACAGCCATCTAGGTTGGGGTTAATTTGCATATTTGCTCCTGATTCGCTTCTGGGTATAGTGGAGTGATGGTTAATTTGCATATTATTCTCTTATTATATAGGATATACTGACTGGTCAGATTATTATATATTCAGAGCTCATAATAATCTGGCCAATCAGTGTGTGTGTGTGTGTGTGTGTGTGTGTGTGTGTGTGTATAATATATAATATATAATATTTATATTGAAGTGTAAATACAAAATTTATATATATATAATTATATATAATAATTATAACTTTTCCCATTCTTTCTCTTGTGAGAGGGTTGTCCAACTGCCTTTCTATCTATGTATTTGTTTACTATTGGTAAAGGAGAATAGAGAGTAGATAAGCCCGAGTTTGTGATTGGAATTTGTTAAGCTATTAGTAGGACAAAAAAGCAAGTGAGGAGAGGAAAAACAGAAGAAAAAAACAAAACAAAACAAAAAATCAAAATAGAAAAAACAAACACACAATAAAAACCAAACTAGTGAACATTCAAATAAACAAGACAAATAGGAATTAAAAGGATCTGAGACTTGTTTGGCTTAGAGCATCAGCCTGCAGACTGAAAGGTCCCAGGTTTGGTTCTGGTCAGGGGCATGTACCTTGCTTGCAGGCACAACTCCAGTGCGGGGCGTGCAGGAGGTGGCTGATAGATGTCTCTCTCTCATCGATGTTTCTGACTTTCTATCCCTCTCCCTTCCTCTCTGTAAAAAATCAATAAGATATATTTTTTATAAAAAGGAAAAAAAAAGAAGAAAAAAAAAACTTGGATCGTGAAGAAACTGAAGAAAGAAGTGTGTATAGACTTGGAGCAGGAGAACAAATTAAATATATGAGTAAAATCAATTTTTAACAGGGAGTAAAGAGAAAGGATAGAGAAAAACTCAAGCAGGAATAGGGTAAGAGAAACAGAACAAAAGATTAAAATGAAGAAGAGAGTATTGGCATAAAGAAAAAATTGAGATAGAGTAAAATAATACTAAAGAAAAAATACACAAATTCCCAAATAAAATAAAATGAAATAAAATAAAGTAAAAGAAAATAAAGAAAAAATAAAACTTAAAGAGGTAAAAATAATAGTAGTAGTAATAATAATTAAAAATAAAAATATAATAAAAAAGGTAAAATCAACTGAGAAAAAAAAATAGTTTCTCAAGTAAAAGATAAAAAATAAAACTGTGGACTAGTGAAGGTCATTCACTTTTTCTACTGTTCTGCTTGGCAGGTCTATTTCCTATCAGGTGGACAGCACAGTATTGAAGTTCCCTATGCTCCACTGTTCCTCAGTGTCCTAAGCAACAACCCTGTTGTCAAGCAGTGGGGAGCTTTGTTTCACAGCCTTCCTTTAGTTGTATTTACACAAAAGTCAATTTCTGATACAACCCCTGGGTGGCAGTTTTTCTGTATTCATATTCGATGCTAAAAGACCCCTCTCCTACCTAGTGGTTAGATTGCTTTCCCTCTAACACTCAATACTGTGTTGGAGGGATAGACTGCCCTGGAGCTGGTTTTCTGCTTGTCTCTCCCCACTCTGAACCCCAAGTTCCATAAAAACAGCTTTCCCCTGCAGTCTCAGTGAGTATTTTTTAATTGAAAGATCCTATGTACTTGACTTACCAATCAAAATGAAGGATTTAAAAAGAAAAAGAAGGGTGGAAAAAAGCCACACAATGCACACAGACTCTCGTCTTTTTCCCCTGGCACTCCACAGATGCTATACTGGTACAACTTCAGGCTGCCTTTCTGAGCATAGCCCTGGTGTATTAATTTCTATAGTCCCTTTCTGCCAGCATCCCTGTGGACCCCCTTCCACACTTGAGAGCTACACTGACCCCAGCAGCTGTGTATTTTATGGGGAACAGTATTACTATGAGACTTTATTTCATGCTGTGCTTGTCCCACATGTTTCATGTGTTTCTCTCTCCAGCCTGAATCCCAGGTCTCACCTTTCCCTAGGTGATATATGACCTGTGTTTAATTTGCCAATTTTGGGTGGATATTAATCGAGTTAGCTGTTCCTTCTCTCTGCTCTGTGAGAAGGCACAAGGCCCATCTGCATATTTGTCCTGCTTTGTCTCCTTCTGGACACACTTTCTTGGCTTCTGCAGTCAGAGAGGCTGGAGTCTTCGTGTTCCTGGGTTCACAGCTGAGGCAGGTCGCCCCTGGGAGTGGTGGTCTCGGGAGCTATCCAAGGTCCCCAATTGAAGGTAAGGCTGGGTCTCAGATCAGCACCATTCTCCCCTTCAAGATGGTGTAGTCTCTGAGGCAGAACCAGCCTCTCTGGGAGAGATTCAGCAGCAGTAGAAGCTGCCCAGCTAAGGGAGGCTGGTCTAGCAGTCCCCAATAATTTCTTGGAATGTAACTGGCCCTCACTCACAAATGCAGACCCTCCCCACACATCCATGCACTTTTCTTTCATTCTTTCACTCAAACACTATCTTGCAGCTTACCATCTGGTTGATAGTCATCTTGGATCTCTCCTACTGGAAGGTTATTGATTGCTGCTTCAATTTCTATGATAGTTATCAGCCTATGCAGGTTTTTTTATTCTTGATTGAGTTTGGGGAGCTTGTATTTTTCTAAGAATATGTCCATTTCACCTAGGTTGTCCATTTTGTTGGAATATAGTTGATCATAGTATTTTTTTATAATTGTTTGTATTTCTGTGTGATTGGTTGTTACTTCACCTTTTTCATTTTTGATTTTGCTTATTTGGGTCCTCTCTCTTTGGTTATTGGTGAGACTTGCCAGACGTTCATTAATCTTGTTTACCCTTTCAAAGAACCAGATATTGGTTTTGTTGATCTTTTGTATTTTTTTTTTTTTGGTCTCTATGACATTTATCTTCACTCTGATGTTTATTATTTCCTTCCTTCTGCTTACGCTGGGCTTTTCTTGTTTCTCTCTTTCTGATTCATCAAGTTGCAGACTTAGATGGTTTCTTACCATTGTTCCTTGTTTTTTGAATAGGCCTGTAGTGCTATGAACTTCTCTTCTCAAGACTACTTTCACTGTGTCCCACAGATTTTGGATTGTTGTATTTTCATTGTTGTTTGTTGCCATGATGCTTTTTATTTCTTCTTTGATCTCTCTGGTTACCCAGTCATTGTTTATTAGCATGCTATTTAGCCTCCAAGTGTTTGATTTTTTTAAATTGTTTTAATTGTAGTTGATTTCTAGTTTTATACCATTGTGATCTGAGAAGATGCTTTATATGATTTTTATCTTCTTGAATTTCAAGAGACTTAGCCTGTATCCCAATATGTTGTCTACCTTTGAAAAAGACCCATGTGCACTTGAGAAGAATGTATACTCTGTGGATTTGGGATGAAATGTTCTGAATACATCAACTAATTCCATCCGTTCTAGTGAGTCATTTAGGATTGATGTTTCTTTGCTAATTTTTTGTTTAAAGGATTTGTCCAGTAGTGTTAGTGGGGTATTAAGTTTCCATAATATGATTGTATTGCTTCCAATCTTTCCCTTGATATCCTCCATAAGTTGTTTTTTTTTTAATGTATTTTGGTACTCATGTATTGGGTGCATATATGTTTACCAGAATCATATCTTCTTGTTAAAATGCTTCCTTTAGTATTATGAAGTATTCTTCCTTATCTCTTGTTATGGTATTCACTTTGAGGTCTAATTTGTCAGATATTAAGTATTGCTACCAAAGCTTTTTTTTAATTTATTTTTTATTTCCATTCACCAGAAAAACTTTTTTCTATCCCTTCACCATCAGACCCTTTAGCATTTCTTGCATTGCTGGTTTTGTAGTAATAAACTCCCTTAGTCCTTTTTTATCTGTGAAGCTCCTGACTTTACCCTCAATTTTTATTGATAGCCGTGCTGGGTACAGTATTCTTGGATTCAGACTCTTCTTTTGCATGACTTTGTATATTTCAGTTCATTCCCTTCTATCTTGGTGTGTTTCTGTTGATGAATCATTTGCTAGTCTGATGGGGGATTCTTTTCAGGTAACTTTCTGTCTTTGGTGTATGGGTTGATAATCAACCATTGAGAAACACTGGCTGGGAAAGAGGTGAATATTTCAAAAGATAAGGAATATCTTCTTTCTGATTGTGTAGACTATACTGTGTATGTAGATCATTCACACAGTTATCTTGTTTAGTTATCATAATATTGTGTGGTGGCAAAGGCATATAGATTCAGAAAAGCTACTTTCAATTCTAGAAGTAATTAAAATAATTAAATTAATTTGTCATATATATTCTATTTATTTATTATTTTTATTTTAGTTATATATAATACAAGCGATAATTAATAAATATGATTAATGAAAACAAATTGCAATAAATGTAAACATATTCTAGGAAAAATAATTTTATCTGGGGAGCATTGACAGGGAATATGTGGAAGAGTTGTTATGTCAATAATGTTTATATATTTTCATTTTTTAACATGTTTTTATTGATTTTTTAGAGGGAAAGGAAGAGAGACAATGAAACACAGATTGTCTGCCTCCTGCATATCCTTTATTAGGAATGAGACCTGACCAATAATTAACCTGGTGACCTCTCAGACAATGCTCAACCAACTGAGCCACACCAACTAGAGCAATAACATCTCATTTTAAAAAAAATAACATGTAGTAAATATTTTCTTGATATTTGAAATATTTACTTCAAATAATTAAGTTTTTAACTAAAAATCCTCTGTCATTGTAACTTCATGATTTTCCATGGTCACACGACACTAAGGGACCAGTGTTTGTCCTCCCAATATGTTAATAACATCAGAATGTGACTTTATTTAGAATTAAATTTATGCACTATGGTGGTGGCAGCAGAGAGTGGGGGGAGGGCGGTCCCTCAGCCAGTCCTACATCCTCTTGCAGTCCAGGATCCCTCAGGAGATGTCTTACTGCTCCTGAGGCAGGAGAGGAGGAGAGAGGCTCCCGTCACAGCCACTGTGCTCACCAGCCATGAGCCCACTTTCTGGTTGAGTGGTGATCCCTTTGTAAGAGTGCACTGACCACCAGGGCGAAGCTTCTGCATTGAGCATCTGCCCCCTGGTGGTCAGTGCATGTCATAGTGACCAGTTGTTCCTCTGTTTAGTCGATTTGCATATTAGCTATTTATTATATAGGATAAATTCTTTGCAGATATAGTGAAGGTAAAGATCTCAAGATGGGACATGCCTGGATTAGGGAGGGTCCTAAAACTAATGATGAATGCTTAAGAGACAGAAAAGAAGAAAACACAGAGACAAAAAAGATTTGCTTATTTGGAGAATGCAGAAGTGCTCCAAGGGCCTTTCTTTTCTGCCTTGATTATTTTGTGAGGTTGGGTCCTGGGAGCCTTATTCAAACTGCTTACACAGTAAACTAGGGGAACTAGATGGCAGGCAAGTTCTGTTAGGTGTGTTTCTTGCAAATAATTTTTCACTCACCAACCTTTTAATGCTAGGAAAGTTATTACAATTTTAGTCTCTTAAAACAAAGCAATGACAGTGGTTGTAATATATATTTTCACTCAGCTCATTTATTTAGGAAGTTGTATTTTAATAATAACCATATCTTCTGAGGAGAGACTTGTCCGAGTGATTGAAAGACTGAATTTAACTGATGATACTCATGTCTGCTACTTTCAAACCTATACTTAGTGGGGTTTTGTTTTCATGATAATATATTTTCCATTCTTGATAGAAAACTTGGCGACTTCAGTTTTTTATTTTTGAATCGCACAGGTAAAAATGGAGAGAAACCTTGGGGAAATAAACCCCCGTAATTAACTTTCAAAAGATTTGCTCTGTCAGTTTAATTTTAAAGGGACAGTTTAAAATTCACAGCTTTTGTAGACTAGAAATGAAGGGATGACAGAGGCAGACGCAAGTTGGTGTCACTTCAGAGTCTTCTCGCTTAATGGTGCCAGTCATTTTAAGCATTTTGTTTTCTTGGAATGAGAGTGAACCCATTATGTCCTCAGTGTGACCCTTGGGAGTAGCTTTTTTAATTTGGAGGGGAAGACAGATGACAAGCATCTGACCTAGATTCACAGATTTCTTTTAGGTGCCTTACCATAGAACATGTGGCACCTGTCTTCTTTATGTTTTTCCCTTTGGAATGGTATGATATCACTTAGTATTTGCTGTGGTAGGTGACTAAGAAACAGTCATTTGTCCAAAACATGAAATTACTACATAACTATAGGTCCTAAAATGCTATTAAACCACATGGATGAGATTTTCTTGTGGCTTTTAACACATTTAGTTTCGTTTTTGATTTTAGGAAACAGCTCCTATTGGGTGGCAAATGTTTTTGTAATTAGGAACAAAATGTGCATATACTGTAGGAGGAAGCACATTTTAAAAAGTGAAATAAGCCATTTTATAATACAGTTTGGGGTTTTTGTGAAAGTATTCCGATAGAGCATTTTCAGGAGGACTATTGAGACTTGCTCATATAACTGAGATTTTATAATGTCTACATTTATACTGAATTCCAGTAATGCTATTTTAACTTCAGTTTTATAGATTATAACACAGTGTAATAAAAAGCCTTATCATTAAAAAGGGAAGTGAACAGCAAATTATTTTTGCCACCTGTTTGTGTGATTTGCACTTGTGCTACAGGTTGGTAAGTGTATACAATCCACCTTTGAACTTTGCTCTTTGTTCCACAAATAATTGATATTTCTGTGGATGCTTTAGGTCACTCATCAAACCATTGGTATATTACATGAATGAGCCTTCCTTTCTTTCTTCCTTCCTTCCTTCCTCATTTTTTCCCCTTTCCTCCCTGTTTGGCTTCTCTATCTTCTGTGTGTCAAGTCTTTTTTAGGGTTGGGGAGTGAAACTTGGAAGCCATGAAACTGAGAGGTTTTCAAAGCATCATAGGTTACAATTATTTTTTTAAATATTAAAATATATTTCAGGTGCTATCTCTCCTTAGAGCACCTTTCTCCTCCGCTCTTTCCCAAGTCATGTTTCCATTACTCTTCTCTCTGTAAGCACCCAACTTTTTTTTTTAACCTCATTAACTTGTTACCCTAACCCATTGCTTCTACCATTCTTCTATCTCCATGACTTTCTAAGTAAACTTTCTCTTACAGTTTTAGTATTGTTTTTTTTAAATTCTTTCTTAGACAGAACTCAATTACTTAGGTTGTTGAACTGAACTCTGATCAGACTCCAATGGTATAACACCATGTGCTGTTCTCACTACTACCAACATTATCATGGTGAATCAGATTGTTATTGATTGTTTTATTGTGGCATAGTGTGTTAGGATTTCAGAGACCTCCACCCAGGACCATCTTTCATACCTAGGCCCATGCTTGGTACCAACCAGCAAGGGTCCATTAAAGCCCACTAACTCCTAACTTTGTATCAGGTAAGCTTGGGTGAGATTCCTTGGAATTTTAAACCTCCCTGTTCTAAGATAAGAGGCTGACTTTCTTTGAGCTGTTGTTTTCTTATTGTTTTTAGTCCTTAAGGTAGAGCTAAAGTTTAAGGGTTTGTAGAATATAGGCTAAAGATAAGGGTTGAGATTGTAAGGTTGCAAAAATCAGGATTGGGCCAGAGTTAACACAACTCGGCTTAAAATCATATCTCCCAGTTACATCCTGTAATTACAGTCTCAGGGTTGAGAACAGAGACAGGAGACATGGTCCAGATGTCCCAAGGGAGTAACCCAGAGATAACCATCAGTCCCATCCCATTATCGAACCAGATAAAATGCGGAGTCTGTAGATTGTGAGATGTGTGCAGGTATGAGGAAATAAAACTCTGTGTTGACCTTGTATAATCCTGTTGCTTGTCATATAGTATATAAACTCAGCTTTGTATCAACTCAAGGCTCTCAGCCTCTGCTCTGCTTTCAGAGTATGTTGTGAGCCCCAGCATGCTGGTCTGAATAAACCCCTTTGTTTTTACATGAGATCGTCTCTTGGTGCTCTGTGAGTGCGGCTTGCGTTCCGGGCTTAACACCACTAGCTTCTGCCTACCAACCCAAGGGAAACCAAAGTTCCCCATCCTTTCCAAGTTGGGGACTCGGTGTATGTGCGAAGACACCAGACGCACAGCCTGGAACCTCGGTGGAAAGGACCCTACCTTGTGCTCCTGACAACCCCAACTGCGGTGAAGGTAGATGGCATCGCCTCCTGGATCCATGCGTCTCACCTCAAGCCTGCACCATCACCGGGATCCGGATGAACATTGGAAAGGACTGAAAACCCTCTCAAACTGTGCGTTCGCCGCGTGGGTAGGGCTAAAATCCCTCTCTGAACCCTGAACACTTGAAGCTAATAAGAAAGGGTAGAGGTGGTGGAATTAACTCTCGGCCTACTGAGATAGAGAAGCCCTAGGCTGGGGGACAGGGGATGGTTGGAGATATCAGAAGTGGTGAAGGTTGAGATCTTTTTGGGCCTTAGAGTAAAGAAGGAAAATCTAGGAGGGAGAGCAGTTGTTCCTTAAGTATAAAAAGCCTGGTTATACAGGATCTCAGATTGCTTGCCTTATTTCCCCTGCTAAAGACAGAGTAAATGGTTGATGCAGAAGAAGGAGGGGGAGAGGGCATCAGCGAGGACAGCAAGAAGAGATAGGTTTTTGTTGATTTTGCTAGCTACAACCCACTCTGCAGGCGTCCTTGGTTTCTTGCTTATCTGAACTATGCTATTTAACCCTTCCCATACACATAAGGAAAATCTCATTGT
>PVJN01028674.1:0-27021 GCA_004026805.1 Lasiurus borealis
AAACTGATGTACAAAAGGATAGATACAGAGGCAGTAAAGCCTCAAACAGACTGAAATTATAGCAGGAAGATTAAAGTTAGGTGGGGTAGATGGGAGATCAATCAAGGGACTTGTATGCATGCATATAAGCATAACCAATGAACACAGACACTGGGGGGGTTGGGGTATGCCTAGGAGGGAGGGGGGCATGGGGAGACATGTATAAAAAATTAATAAAAAAAAATAATAAAAAAAATAAAGAAAGAAAGAAAAAATAGATGCACCTGTATAGGGCACTTACCGAAACTGGATTTTACTGGATGTGAAGTTGTTCTGGGTGAGTCAGTGAGTGAGTGTGAAGGTCTTAAACATTCCTAGATACCACTGTAAACTTTATTAACACTGTACTTCTGGCTGCTGTTGCTCAGTTGGTTGGGTATTGTCCTGTGTACCAAACAGTTGCACATTTGATTCCTGTCAGGGCACATGTCCAGGTTGTGGGCTTGAACCCCTGTAAGGGGAGTGCAGAGGTAGCTGATCATGTTTTGCTCTCACACCGGTTTCTCTCTTCCATTCTCTCTCTTTAAAAATCAATAAAAAACCTTTATAAATACTCTATATTTAGGTTATATCAAATTTATAAAGCAACACAAGATTAAATCAAGCACAGGAGAAAATGATGCTATCAAGAAATGTGGTAAACATAAAATGAGTCTGCTGATAGCATAGCAAGGCATAATGTTTCACAGGGAAAATTTTTTTATTGAATTTATTGGGGTGACACTAGTTAACAAAATTATACAGGTTTCAGGTGCACTATTCTACTACACATCATCTGTAAATTGAATTGTGTGTTCACCAACCCAAGTCAAGTCTCCATCCATCACCATTTATCCCCCCTATATGCTCGTCTACATTTCTTCACCCCTCTTTCCCTTGTAGTCTCCTCTCTATTGTTCATCTTCATGTTTCTTTCTCTATTTTTTTCTCAATCTTTCCATTCCTCCCCAATCCTTCATACATATACTTCTTTCAGCATGCTCTCTATCTGTAAGTCTGTCTCTATTTTCACATGCTAGGTAATTTTGTTCATTATATTACACATACGAGTGAAATCATACGGTGCTTGTCTTTCTCTGTCTGGCTTATTTCACTTAGCATGGTGCTCCCTGAGTCCATCAATATACAGCATTATTTTATTATAAGAAGAAAGAGTACACACTGAACAATAAAACATATAATATGTGAACCAGTAATAGTCAAGTGTTATCATTTTGAAGTATTATGTACTGTACATAAGTATATGTGCTATCCTATTTAATAAAAGAGTAATATGCAAAGGGATCATGCCTCCACAACACCACCAGCCACGCCCACCAGCCACGCCCACCAGCCACGTCCACTAGCTACACCCACCAGCCAATCAGGAATGGGTATGTAAATTAACCCCAACCAAGATGGCTGTGGCCTCAGAGATAGCAAGAGGGAGGCTTGGGTTTCCCTGGCGATGGAGGAAGCCAAGCTTTCCACAGCCTTGGCCTGCCTTGGCCTCCACTAAAGGCTACAATGTTTCAATTATAGAAGATAAATAAATTCCAACAGAATTGATGGCAGCCACAGAGCTGGAGAGAGCAGGAGGCTAGGGTTGCCCCTGGTGATGGAGGAAGCCAAGCTTTCCACAGTCTTGGCCTGCCTTGGCCGCCACTAAAGGCTACAATGTTTCAATTATAGAAGATAAATAAATCCTAACAAATGGCTGTGGCCATAGAGTAAGCAGGAAGCTTGGCTCTGCTCCAGGCTACAAATTTTCAATTGTAGAAGATAAATAAATTCCAGATACCCAGGGTCTCTACTTGGGTCTCTGAGGGGCATGGCCAGCCTGCAAACCACCACAGATCCCTTACTCGCCCACACTTCTCCCTGCCCCAAGGGAACCCCCAACCTGATCTGGGACATTCTTCAGGGCAAACCAGCTAGCCATCACCCATGCACCAGGCCTCTATCCTATGCAGATTGACTATCATTCCAACACACAAGAAGGCTACCCCCATGTGATCAAATATCCTGCCCCCCATGTGGGCACAAGATGACCACCGCAAGATTGCCTGTAAGGGAGGAAAGTTGTGGGTGATCAGGAGAGCAAAGGAGGGCAGTTGAGAGGGACCAGGCCTGGAGGAAAGGGCAATTAGGGATGACCAGGCTGGCAGAGGAGGGGAGTTGGAGGGGACCCAGGCCTGCAGGGGAGGGTAGTTAGGGGTAAACAGGCTGGAAAGGGAGCAGTTAGACATCAATCAGGCTGGCACGGGAATGGTTAGGGGATGATCAGGCTGGCAGGCAGAAGCAGTTACAGGCAACCAGGCAGGCGAGCAGTTTGGAGCCAGTAGTCCTGGATTGTGAGAGGAATGTCCAACTTTCCATTTAGGCCCGATGGCCTAAATGGGCAGTTGGACATCCCTCAAGGGATCCCATATTGGAGAGGGAGCAGGCCTGGCTGAGGGACACCCTCACACCCCCTGTACACAAATTTAGTACACCAGGACTCTAGTAGTTTATAAAACTGGTATCAGTAGTTTTGTGTACATCAACATTACAACATGCAGTAGTGATGCACTCTGTAGTCATATAGTGATGACTATGATGCAAGTAGGTGGATTTTTTCAATTCCATTATCATCATATGGGACCACCGTCCTATGATGTTCATTGTCAACCAAAACATTGTTATGGAGGGAATGACAATTAAGTTCACTTAATTTCTTAGCTAAAACTAGAATGGCTGGCCATTTCCTCACAATAGAACCCAAAGTCCTTAAAATATCCTCTTGGTATTTAAGTGACTGAGTTAACAACCTCACCTCTCTATTAACCCCTCCTACTTATCTCTCCCTGGTTCTCAACATGGCACTAATACTGCCTCCAACAACTTCCTAAAATTACCCAAGCAAACTCCCTTCTTAAGGGCTGTGCTCTAGCTATCCACAGTGCTTATATATTCTTGCCCCAAAATCAATTTAGCCAACTCCCACTTTAAAAATAATCCTCCACTCTTTTCAAGTCTGTAAAGTTTGTGCTAATAAATCAGCTGATGGTCTTATGGTATTGCCCTTGTATGTCACTAGTTGTTTTCCTCTTGCTTTCTTCAAGATTGTCTCTTTAACTTTTGTCAAATTAATTGCAATATGTCTTGGGGTGGGTCTCTTTGGGCTCATCTTGTTTGAAACTCTCCTTCCTTCAATGACTTGGATGTTTGTTTCCTTATTTATGATAGGAAAGTTTTCATCCATTATTTCTTCAAATAAACTTTCTGCTCCTTTTTTTGTTTTTCTTCTTCTTATGGGATCTCTACAATATAGATATTTGCACACTTTATGTTGTTCCAGAGATCCTTTAAAATGATCTTTATTTTTTAAAAATATATTTTTCTTTTTTTTTCTGATTAATTTATTTCCACAACTCTGTCTTTCAGATTACTGATCCATTCTTCTGTATTAGCTAATGTGCGTTGATTTCTTCCAGTATAGTTGTTTTAGTTATTGTACTTTTCAATTATTACATTCTGCTTGGTTCTTTATTATACTTTTTTGAAGTTCTCTTTAAGTTATTCTATCTCACCCACTCTCAAGTGTAGTAAGCATCTTTTATTAATTATTTAAAACAATTTTATTGTTGAAAGTATTACATATGCGCTCCTATTTTCCCCCATTGACCACTTCTAAAACACTCCAGGCATTTATCACCCTATTGTCTGTGCCCATTGGTTAGGTATATTCATATACAAGTTCTTTGTTTGACCTCTTTGCATCCATCCTTGCCTTTCCTCTGACATTCAATTATCTGTTCTATACTCCCATGTCTCTGGAGCCACTCTGTTCATTGGTTTATTTTGTTAATTTGATTCCACAGATGAGTGAGTTCATGTGATACTTGACTTTATCTGACTAACTTAATTCACTTAGCATAGTACTCTCTAGGTCCCTCCATGATATTTCAAAGGGTAAGATATTCTTTTTTATTGCTGCATAGTATTCCATGGTGTAAATGAATCACAGCTTTTCTACCTACTCATCAACTGATGGGCACTTTGACTATTTCCAGATCTTACCTATTGTAAACTGTGCTGTTATGAAGATAATGGTACATATATTCTTTCAGATTGGTGTTCTGAGTTTTTTAGGATATATTCCTAGAAGTGGGATCATTGGGTCAAATGGCAGTTCCATATTCAATTATTTGAGGAAACTCTGTACTTTTTTTTTATAATGAGTGTAACAGTCTGCATTACCACCAGCAGTATATTAGGGTTCCCTTTTCTCCACATCCTCTCCAGCACTTGTCATTTGTTGATTTGTTGATTATAGCCATTCTGACAGGCATGAAGTGACACCTCATTGCAGTTTAATTTGTGTCTTTCTGATTATCAGTGACTTGGAGCAATTTTTCATGTGTCTTGTCCTTCTGTATATCCACTTTGGAGAAGTGTCTATTTAGGTCCTCTGCCCATTTTTAAATTTGATTGTTTGTCTTCCTTTTGCTAAATTGTATGAGTTATTTATATATTTTGGATATTAACCTTTTATCAGATGTAGCATTGCCAAATATGTTCTCCCAGACAGTGGACTCCCTTTACATTTTGTTAATAGTTTACTTTGCTATGCAAAGCTTCCTATTTTGATGTAGTACTATTTATTTATTTTCTCCTCAGTATCCTTTGCTCTAGGACAGTGGTCAGCAAATTCATTAGTCAACAGAGCCAAATATCAACAGTACAAAGATTGAAATTTCTTTTGAGAACCAAATTTTTTCAACTTAAACTTCTAATGCCACTTCTTCAAAATAGACTCACCCAGCTCATGGTATTTTGTGGAAGAGCCATACTCAAGGGATCAAAGAGCTGTATGTGGCTCATGATCCATAGTTTGCTAACCACGGCTCTAGGAGATATATTGAAAAACATATTGTTACAAGAAATGTCTGAGAGCCGAAACCGGTTTGGCTCAGTGGATAGAGCATCGTCCTGCGGCCTGAAAGGTCCCAGGTTCAATTCCGGTCAAGGGTATGTATCCTGGTTGTAAGCACATCCCCAGCAGGGGTTGTGCAGGAGGTGGCTGATCGATGTCTCTCTCTCATCAATGTTTCTAACTCTCTATCCCTCTCCCTTCCTCTCTGTAGAAAATCAATAAAATATATTAAAAAAAAAGAAAAATAAATGTCTGAGATTTTGCTGCCAATGATATCTCCTATGATTTTTATGGTTTCATGGCTTACATTGAACTGTCTCATCCATTTTTTAAACTGTTTCATTTATTTTATTTTTTCCATTAATGTATTATATGTATACATATCTTCCCATTGCTCCCCCACTCCCATGCATGCCTTCATCCCACAGTGTCTTGAGTCCATTGGTTATGCTTATATGTATGCATACAAGTCTTTCAGTTGATATCTTATCTACCTCTCTCTAACCTTCCCACTATAATTTTTCTGTCTGTTTGATGCTTTGCTGCCTCTGTATCTATCTTTTTGTTCTTCAGTTTATAATGTTCTTTCTTATCCATAAATGAATGAGATCATGTGGTATTTTTCTTTCATTGACTGGCTTATTTCACTTAGCATAATGCTCTCCAGTTCCATTCAGGTTGCTGCAAATGCTCTTTCATCCATTTTGAGTTTATTATTGTGTGTGGTATAAGTTGGTAGTCTAGTTTCTTTCTTCTCCCCCCCCCCTTTTTTTGCTTGTATGCCTCCAATTTTCCTAGCACCATTTATTAAAAAGACTGTGTTGACTCCATTGCATGTTCTTACCTCATTTGTCAAATATTAATTGAGCATAATTGCTTGGGTCAATTTCTGGGGTCTCTGTTCTGTTCCGATGGTCTATATGCCTGTTCTGATGCCAGTACTAGGCTATTTTGAGTACAGTGTCTTTGTAGTGATATCTGGTTTTGTGAGCCCTCTAACTTTGTTCTTCTTTCTCAAGATTGCTGTGGCTATTTGAGGTCTTTTTTGGTTCTCTAAAAATTTTTGAAGTATTTGTTCTAGATCTGTGACTTATGCTATTGGTACTTTGAAAGGGTTGCATTCAATCTGTAGATTGCTTTTGATATTATGAGCCTTTTAATGATTTTAATTATAACAATCCACGAACCCAGTATATTTCCACTTATGTACATCTTCTCTTATCTCTTTTTTCAACATTCTATAGTTTTCTGAGTACAGGTCTTTTACTTTCTTGGTTAAGTTTATTCTAGTGAGCATCTTTTGACCATTTCATTGAATTCCTTATCAAAATATTTACTTATCTCAGATTCATTAAGGATTTTTCTTGTGATTTTTCTCATCTCTTCATTTGAGAGATACTCCTCTAGAATTTCATTGTTTGACTTTTATGGTTGTTCATAGGAATTAAAAAACAAACAAATGATTCTTTCTAGTCTTGTAAAAGTGGCCTTATGTATAAGTAATCTTTATATAGGCTGTGTGTGCCAAGTGGTTTGGTTTTGATTGGTTTGGTTGGAGTTATGTAGCACTATGGTAATGCCGGTGGAATGCCCTGATCTTCCTTGCTCTCTTTGTTCAGAGCCTAAGTAGGCTCTTGGTAGTTTGACTTGGAACATGCAGCAATGATCTTGCCTATAGGTCATAGCACCTGATCAAAGCTTCTGTCTACCCTTTCAAGTAGGAGGGCATTCATTGACACCTTCCCTCCCAGAAAGTTCCCACAGATGCCAGAGAGCTCCTGCAGTTTCTAATTCTTCTCTTTATCTCTCTTGTTTGTTATATAGAATCTGTTCAGTCCTTAGTTGTCTCTCAGGAGGAGTTTCTATTTTAGCAGTATAAGTATATACTTTGATGACCTTGTGGCAAGGATTGAGTTCAGCATTCTCTTGTGCCACCACTCTCCCTTATTTTTTCAAAGTTTTCTTTCCCATCAGCTAGAATGTAAGCTCCCCAGAGCAAAGATCTTTGTTGTTTCACCCTGACATACTGTAAGCATCTGGAACAGTTCCTGGCAAATAGGAGATACTGAATAAATGTTTGGTACAAGGGTGGATGACTAAATATATGGATGGATTAATGAATGGGTGATGGATGGATGAATGGAGGGATGGATAGATGAGAGGAAGTTTTCATTTACAATTATAATTATAAGTGCTGGCTATCCCTGAATATAGAGATTCATGCCATTTATTAAATGTGAGCTTTATAAAAAAATAATGTGAACTTAGAAAAAATGTGTAAAACTGCTAGACTTGTACTATAAGGATTGAAAAGAATAAAAATGTATACCTCAAGGTATGACTTAAGTATTGTTTGCATCCAAGGCCAGAAAAAAGCACCTTTACAAAATTTTGCTTAGACACAAAAATGCAAATTTAATGCATATTTATATCACATATTTATGTATGCAAATTTATGTCTCTAGTTCTTTGAAAGAACACAAATTTTATAAAGTATGTGTTGGAGTAACATACATTTATATAATCAAAACAGTATTTGCCTTCTAGTGCATACCTCTTCATATTTTTTAATATGAAAAATGAAAAAACAAATGGCCTACTTAACTTGTTTTTAGGGTTGGCTAATAGACTGTTAGTCATTTTTAGATTATTTTAATATTGGAAAGTTTTATATAAAGAGCTACATCTAATTCCTTATTAGGATAATACAATGACATAGGATCATATAATGACAATTGGCAGGCATTTTTCTTAGGATCTAATAAACTAAATATAATATGAAAAAATGTTTTATGTTTAACAAAACCTTATATTTGTGTATTGATTTATTCATACAACTTTTTAAAAAGTCAACTGTGACCTCTAATACATTTAATCTGAAAAATATATCTTAAATATATCAATTTTATTGTCAGACCCCAAACCATAATTTAATATATTTAATTTGAGTGCATAATATGTTATATTCATATTTCAACACTTACCTTACTGATAAACCAGCATGTAGAGGAAGAAATAGAAATTATGTGAGGAAATTATTCCCAGCATATGATCATATTGGATACCCAGGAGACTCTGAAACAGATGTAGCCTTGGGAATAATTTTCCTCTTTGTAGAGTACTTATTAACCACACTTAATGCCTTAAAAAAAATTTTACTACCAGGAAATGGGTCATTAATTCTTCAAAGGATTTATTTAGTAGAACCTGTGTGTGTGTTTGTGTGTATGTGTATGTGTGTGTGTGTGTGTGTGTGTGTGTGTTTAGCATGTGTGATTCGCACTGTTTGTAAATGATTTTGAACATCTACACCAAAAATTTATTCACAAATGAAAATTACTCTATAGACTAATGTACTTGGCTCTAGCAGTCAGCCAGTGAAAATCCATCTAGTGATTCAGTATCTACATTTCAATGCGGATTTGTTCTCCTTAATTACTATATGATCTTATTTCCTTCTTACAACAACCTTTAGAGTTAGGTATTTTAATCTCTGGCTTAATTAAGAAATTTAAAAATATACTATTACATGCACATTTGGGCATTTTTTGAACAAATATTCCTCCCAAGTGTAACCGCTTGTTATATTTATTCTTGACTGATATCTTCCATTTTCTCTACAGAGACAGTCCTATATTGCTTTCACACTCTTCAAGCCTCCAAACACAAGGAGTACCTGAATTGGGAATCTACATAAGCTCGTGAGAGGTATAGAGATGCAGGGAGCCAAGATAACAAATATATTCCTGGATTAGATATCTAGGATAACTGCTTCACTTTTTTTGAAGGAAATAATATTACACACATGGGCAACTAGTTCATAAATTGTTTTGTTTCCTAGATTAATACAACTAGCCTAATGCCCAAACCTCAACGAAGAAATAATACAATTAATCTTATAGGCAAGACTGAAGTATTATGTGGCTGAAGAAAAGCCAGTGAAGTAGAGTGATATGAGAGAAGTGAGTATAAAACACAATTAACAGGAGATCAAGATATAGAGGCTTTATGGAGCATCATTGGTGTGTTTTTTTAAGGGCAATAAGAAGCCGAACAGTAAAATTAATTAAAGTTTTACTTATTGCATACATTGGCAGATATTATGAGAAAATGTGAGGTAGAAACTTGGAATTAAATGAATGGATTTTAGGTTCCTTCCTCATACTAAAAAACAGAAATTCATTCTCAAAGGCCAATTCCAGGAATTCTAATGTAGTTAATTTGAAAAGTTTTATAGAAATAAGTACATTAATACTAGGAATTACATATTATAATTAAGAATTATGTATTACTAATGGCCAGATACACAAAATTTGTGCACATTAAAGGGGAATTAGAGGAAATATTTTAATATTTCTATTTGCCCTTTCTCTATAATAAAAGTTTCAGAGATGAAAGAAAATTAGTAAAATGTATATAAAAATCTCCCTCCTGTCAGAGTCTGGGGCATGCCACAGGACCAAAAGCTAAGTCCCCGCCTACCACCCGCATGTGCTTCAAAAAATGCAGGAGATCTAGACCCAGCCAGCCTACCTCCATGCATAAGACCCAGACCTGGCTGGACCCAACCCTGTTAAGCCCCTTCGGGTAAGGGGCACAGCCTCAGGTCCTCGGGCCTGGAGCTGGGTGAAGGATGCAGTTTCAGGTCCCTCTGCTGGGAAGGGGGGCATGTGCTCAGGTCCCTCAACAAGCCCTGTTGAGCAGGGGTACAGCCTCAAGTCCTCTGGCCCAGCACAGGGGCAAGGAGCATAGTCTGAGGTCCCCTGCCATGGCCAGGCATCATGTAACCTCAGGTTCCTTAGTGTTTGCTCATTACATTTTGGTGTCCTGACCAATTTGCATATTCTTCTGTTATTAGTATAGATAGCTAAGGATTAGCCCCTGGTATTTAATTATCTTTTTTAGGCTTTAAAATCCACAGTGATTTATAAACCTGGTTTTTATCTCCAAAGATTTATTAGCATTATATATTCATGATATATAATTAATGTGTATGGGAAAATGGAAAACACATGAAGCAGGAATTTGTTCCATATCAATTAAAAAAGGCAAAAAGAACAAATAGCCTAAAACATTGCATATTCACAAAATTACTTTAGATTTTTTCATTATGCTCTTTTCTTGTATTTTCTTTTCTAAAAATGTCTTTATTTTTTCATCAATTTATCATATAGTCTTTATTGATATAATTCACATATCATAAAATTTATTCCTCTGAAGTATTTGATTCAAACTTTATAGTTTATTAACAAAATTGTAAAATTGCAACCACTGTCTAATGTTCGGCAAGCTCATTAGTCATCAGAGCCAAATATCAACAGTACAAAGATTGAAATTTATTTTGAGAACAAATTTTTTCAACTTAAACTTCTTCTAATGCACTTCTTCAAAATAGACTCACTCAGGCTGTGGTATTTTGTAGAAGAACCACACTCAAGGGGCCAAAGAGCCACATGTGGCCTGTGAGCTGCAATTTGCCAACCTCTGCCCTAGCCCCTTCAAGCTACTGTCATTATGGATTTGTATATTTTGGACATTTTATATAAATGGAATTCTATAATATGTTCTTTTTTTGTATCTGGCTTTTTTTCACTTAGAAAAATGTTTTTATTTATTTATTTATTTAATATATTTTACTGATTTTTTACAGAGAGAAAGGGAGAGGAATAGAGAGTTAGAAACATCGATGAGAGAGAGACATGGATCAGCCACCTCCTGCATGCCCCCTACTGGGGATGTGCCCGCAAGTAGGATACATGCCCTTGACTGGAATCGAAACTGGGACCTTTCAGTCCAAAGGCCGATGTTCTATCCACTGAGTCAAACCAGTTTTGGCAGAAAAAAAGTCTGTAAACGTTATTAATGATATTGCATGTATTGGTACTTCATTCCTTTTTATGGGCAAATAATATTTCATTGTAGAGATATACCACATTTGTTTATTCCTTTGTCACTTGACAAATTTTAGGTTCTATCATTATGGTTGTTACAAGTAATGCTTCTATGAAGAGTAAAGTACTTTTTGTGTATTGGACATATGTTCATAATTCTCTTGGTTACATATCTAAGAGTGGAAATGCTGGCCATATGCTAAGTTAATGTTAAATTGTTTGAAAACTGCCCCAGTGTTTGAGGGTTCCAGTTTCTCCACATCCTCTTTAACACTATTTATTGTTTGCCTTTTTTATTATAGCCATACTAGTGGGTGTAAATGGCTTCTCATTGAGCTTTTGAATTGTATTTCCCTAGTGACTAACAATGTTGAACATATGTTCATGTACTTATTGACCATTTTTATACTTTCCTTGGTGAAAAAAATTATTCAAATTCTTTTCATATTAAAAATGGGTTATTTGTTTTTTATGTTTGAGTTTTTGAAGTTCTTTATATATTATCTCATACTGTGGGTTGTCTTTTTAATTTATTATGCTAGTTATTGAAGCACAAAAGTTTTAAATTTTGATGAAGTCTAATTTGTGTATGTTTTCTTTGGTTTCTTGGGATGTTGGTGTCATAAACAGTCATGTGCAGTTTAACTATGTTTCAGTTAACGGCAGACAGCTTATTTACCGTTGGTCCCATAAGGGTATAATGAAAAATTCTTATTGCTTAGTTACATTGTACCTGTTGTAACATCACATATTGTGGTGATGCTGGTATAAATAAACTTATGTGCGACCAGTCACGTAAAAGTACAGCACATACAACCATGTATATTACACAGTACTTGATAATGAAAATAAATATTTGGTTTTTATATTTACTATTACTAAACTTTTTCTTGGAATGTGCCCTTTCTACTTATAAACAAAAGTTTACTGCAAAACAGTGTGCTATGTTGTTCTTGCTCACAGGAGCCTTATACATTTCATATTTACTATCTCCTGATTGCTTACTTTATCTTGTGCTTGACTTAATCTCATGATGTTTTGTTCATCGTGGCCCCTAAGGATGCACGATCCATTGCTAATGTTGCCGGTAAGAAGCCACTTTGAGTGATAGACCTGGAAACAAAATGCTGCAGGGTAGAAATTCAGAGATGGTAATACTGTTGCTAGGCAGGCAGGTCCTATTCCACCGGAGCTCTGGTCTGGAAGAATGAGAACAAAGAGACAGAAGCTGTTAAGGTATCTTACTCATAGAAGGCAACAAGATTAAGCAAACATCAAGAAGGGGCTATATGAGACATGGAGAAACTTCTAATGGCCTGGAATCTAGTAGGCAGAGTACAGGAATATAGCTCAATACCCTTTAATGCTAGAACAGTTGCCAATAAAAAAAGAATTTCATACCAAATGTTAGAGTGCCGTGGTTGAGAAATTCTTATACCTTAAGTCCTAGTGAGCTTTATTTGAATGTCCTTTCTTATTTGATTCATGTCTTATCTATTCTTTAGAATATAATACAAGTTCCTTATGAGGTTGTCTTTGAAAATACCAACCCAATGATATCATTCCATCTTTGGCATCTTGTAACCACACATTTTTTAAAATTTGTTTTGCTTTTTTTTTGGGCACTGATCATATATTATGTTGTTATGTAAAACTCAAACACTCTATGTGATAGGTATCTTTAAATATATTTCAATAGTCACACATAAGAAAACAAAAATCTTAACTTAATTACAGGCATTCTGTAATTTCATCCTGCTAGGAAATCCTACATAATAAAAGGATGATATGAAAATTGACCCTAATGGTGGAATGACCAGCAACGACCTGTTACTATGACACACACTGACCACCAGGGGCAGACAGTCAATACAGGAGCTGCCCCCTGGTGGTCATAGCTCTTCCACAGGGGGAGCACTGCTCAGCCAGAAGCTGGTTCATTGCTGGCCAGTGCAGTGGTGGGCAGGAGCCTCTCCTGCCTCCATGGCAACACTAAAGATATCTGAGGGTTCCCTGGCTGCCAGATGGATGTCTGACTGCCAGCTTAGGTCTGATCCCCCAGGGAGCAAGCCTAAGCTGGTAGGTGGACACCCCCTGAGGGCTGCTGGGCTGCAAGAGGGCACAGGCCGGGCTGAGGGATCCCTCCGAGTACACAAATTTTCATGCACTGGGCCTCTAGTATAGAAGTACAAAAGTCTAACATTCTACAAATCAGATTGGTTCTCATATACTATTAATGGCACTAATGATAGAAATTACTTAACATAGTAATTAAAGTTGGTAATAAATGTAAAAAAAGTACTTCAGTTAATATATATAGCAATTAGCTTTCTTTTATTTTTGGGGATAATGCAGATTACTTCTATTTATTACTTCTAAGAAAAATATTTTCTATTATGAAGTTTGACTTGATTTAGATGTATAATATTTTATAGGTTGAGGATGCTCCAGCCATTTTATATGTAGTTCTTTGTTTGTAGGGAGAAGAAGTATTTGTCTCTATTCATTTCTTTTAATGAATTCAGTGTCTATTTTCAAATTATATCTGCTTCCTTTAGTCTTGCTCCAAATCTTACTCTTGTAGCACATAAAAGTACCTGCAGTGCTGCCCGGTGGCTATACTCTAAAAAATGTTTTCCCGGCTTTTCTTGTTCTTCAAGTGTTTTCTCCTGACAAAGAAAGTCTTAGAAAGAAGAAAGTGTATATGATGGCAATTTTTTTATTTGTATTTTAAAGAGAGGGTGACTTTTCAGGTAAATCTATTCAGTAAAAATTTACATGATGGAAAATAAGGAATAAACTGTTTTTCTGCATCATGAACTCTATGTAATGTTTTATGCAGCTGTAAAATAGATGAATGCTTTACATAGTACACATGGATGTCAAGCAAATATAAATAGGATCCTATTCACTCTCCAGCACTAAGAAGCCCACATGAATAGGCATTGGAAGAGGAAACAAATCTAAAGGAATTTATTCTGTAAAGACATATCTGTCCTCTGCTCCAGAGGGATCCTACCTTGGGGATGAAATGTACCTGTGTAATCCCAATAATTAAGAGGCATGCTGATTTTGTTAAAACTATTTTTTTTCCTTCTTACTTAATTAAAAAAAAAACAACACAGATTATTTCAGAGTCTGGTGATCTTTCCACAAATAGCTTCAGGAAAAAAGTCTGTATCATTGAAATAGGAAAATAACTGTCAATTATACTTTTTTGGGAACAGATATTCACACAATTTTCTCCCCTGAAGTATAATCAGATGCATAGAAGTCAAGTTGGTTTGTTAAAACACATGGAGTTTCAAACCTGTGCACTGGTCATGTTGTGTCATTGGCATTTGAAAGCGTTCAGATGCTATTTTCTTTACTTGAGGGAAAGAGTGAGCACATGGAAGTAAGCACCAGTGCATGACCTAGAAAACCTAGGTTAGGTACCTAGCCTTATGGTTTGTGTTATCAAGGTAATCTCACCAGCATATGTTAGTGATTCTCTAGAGCACAAACTGTGAGATGCTTCAGCATTTCTTTGACTCTCCCAGTGACTTTCTCAAACTCCATCACAGGTGATGAGATTAGGTCCATGCAGATTTCACGAATCAAAGAAAAATTCAAATATTGAATTATAAAACTTTTTACTCTCAGTACTTTCCTGACTAATCTTAATTTTCAATAATCCCACTTACCATTTTCTAATAGTTTACATATTACAAGGTAAATTTTAATTAAAAACATAATTGCATATCAATATTGAAGTATTACTAACATATTGCATTGCTTTTAAATATGGCTATATCACATACACTTCAAAAATGTTTCCTTTGAAGACCTTTTATATGAGATTAGAGGCCTGATGCAGAAATTCGTGCACAGAGGGGAGGAGAGGTGTGTCCCTCAGCCCAACCTGCACCCCCTTTTATCTGGGACCCCTTGAGGGATGTCCAACTGCCCAATTATGGCCAATCTCACAGGGATTGAGCCTAAATGGGCAATCGGACATCCCTCTCAAAATTTAGAGCTGCTGGCTCCCAACCACTCACCTGCCTGCCTGTCTGATTTCCCCCAACCACTTCTGCCTGCCTGCCTGATCAATGCCTAACTGCTCCCCTGCCAGACTGATCACCCCCAACTGCCCTCCCCTGTAGGCCTATTCACCACCACTCCAAAAGTCCTCCCCTGCTGGCCTGATTACCTACTACTGCCCTCCCCTACCAGCCATCTTGTGGTGGCCGTCTTGTGTGTTGGAGTGATTGTCAATTTGCACATTACCTTTTATTATATAGGATTTTTTAATGACATCATTATTAGGGTTTTTGCTTAAAGAGCTACATACAAATAAGCAATGTTAAAATGAATGAAAATAATAGAAAAACAAACTGGGGATGTGATTTGCATCACTAGTACTAGAGAAAATTATGTTAGCATCATACTTCTAGTAATTAAGGTATTTTATTGTGAATAAGTAAGCCTACCTGGGAACTATGAAAACATTGGGAAAATTGGTTTCCCAATAAGATAAAGAACCACAGTTCAAATATTTAACCTTTGACTTATACAGGCATACCATTTTGTTGGTATTTGTTAAATAGGCTGGTGAAGTGTCTCACTGTTGTGAACTGGGTTTTTAAAATATTTTATAAAAGATAATCTGTTTACTATACCTCTAGCATATAAGCCATTAATTTGTTCAACCTTGTAACAACATATGTCCTTCTTAATGTCAAAATGCAGTCTCTTTAATCTTTAAGATTCCGTTTTATGTTCTTTTTTTCTAACATATATCCCCAGGTTAATACTACCAAGCTTCAATAAAAATAAATACAAACTTTAACAATCATCCTATATAATAAAAACCTAATATGCTAAGTGTCTCCACTCTTTGTTTGATCACTCACCCAGTTGCTAGAACATGAACTGAGTACCAGGGGGCAGATGCTCCAACTGGTAGTTAGCTTGGTGCTGGGGTCCAGCCTATCAGGATTGGGTAAATTGGGCCAGAAATCCACTAGAGCCCTCCTGTGGCCCCTCCCTGGCCCCCATCATGCACCAGTGATGTCCTTAGGCCTGGGCTGTACTCTGTTGCAATCCAGGACCCCAGCAGGCCAGATCAAGGGACCTCATTGGTGCACGAATCTAGTGCACCTGGCCTCTAGTCTGTATTTAAAATGGAAAGACTCAAGATTTTGTTGAAGTTGTAAAATGTTATGTAACATGTTCTGTGATCTATCTTTATCCATTGTTCTAAACTCCTTTAAAATATGAATTCAGGCGCCTATTTCCTTTACCAATTAACCCAAGATCTGGTATAACACATTATATACAGCAATTATGCATAGGAGACAAAAGGTAGAATCTAGATGATGATTTGAGAATTGAGGAAACACTCTTCATATCCTTTCATACTTCCCAGCTCTATTATCTCATTCAAGATAAGCACTAACATTTATGAGTAAAATACAATATTCTTTCTCACCTGGATATTGATCTTGCATTTCTTAAAATAAAATTGAAAAAGTACATTATTAAATGTGTTTCAATTAAACAGAGTTCCAGCCCAAAATATCACATACACAAAATATTTTAACAGTGTGGTCATTGAAATTAATCTAATTTAAGCTGATGTTAATTTTTACACACATTCTAATTTTAAATAAATTAAAATATGAAAATAGTGTGTCTTAGAATTAAAGAAATCCATTAGCTGTGTTTCTGTGTATTAGTATACCATATCTTTCATGCCTATTTTCTATATATGTATATACATATGTTTCAATTGAATGTTTATCTTAATGTACATTATCCATCATGTTATGTGTACTATCAATTTACATTGCAAACACATGTTAATATGTGTATGTTTTTTATTAACCCCAACTTAAAAATAAATTTACATATAGTAAATGTTTTTTATTATTGTTTAAAATATTACAAATAGTAGTACATATGCCTCCTTTTTTTCCCCTATTGACCTACCCCCAGCCTTCCCTACCCCCAGTACATGCCCTCACCTGCCTCTCTTACCCCCCAGTGTCTTGTATTCATTGGTTATGCTTATATACATGCATAGAAGTCCTTCCAGTGATCTCTAACAGTCCCTTTCCCCCACCCTGCCCCAACCTCCACTGCCTTCCCCCTGTAGTTTGACAGTCTGTTCAATGCTCCTTTGCCTCTGTATTGATATTTCTCCCTGATTATTTCTTTAAAAAGCTTGCCTCTGCAGACTAGAAATAAACCTATAAGAACAAAAAATGTTTGAGTCCCAATTTCAGTGTCCAATAGTTATGAGTCCCAGTTTCAATGTCAAACAGTTCCTTATATGTACACGACAGCAATGGTATCTGGATAGTGACAAATGGTGTCAATGCAGGTTCGACCCCCTCTGGTTTGGTCCTAGGCAACCTGTAGTGACGCACAGCTGCTTACTGCTCGCATGGCAAGGCGTCATCCGCATCTTCCATCTCTGGACTGTTTGTCCTCTTGTCTTCGTGATTGCAGCAGACCTGTCAATTCCTCTCTGTTGCAGGAGTCCACTTGGTCTTGAAGTTGTTTTCTGAAAGTATATAAACATATTCTCAATTAAAAGTTAATAAAGGAATCTTTTCTATAAAACTGATTGGGATCCTTTGTATTTTTACCCAAATGATTTTCCTCTGGCTTATTTTAACACCATGTGTGTTTTTCATGGTTGTCATGCTGTTAGCATTACAAATGAAAATTAATTTTCTAAAATAAAAATTTTCTAGATGTAATTTTCTTACCAGATATTTTTTTCTCACAGGATAATATCCTACTATCCCCCCATTTTTGATTAATGGAGACTTTTGTAAATTTTTTAATGCAATCTTGATAACTTTATATTTTATTTTTTTGCACAAAAATATAACTGTTTAAGGTTCATTGCATGTTAAGCAATTTTACCATGAGATGAACTACCAAAAAAAAAAATTAGTTAACTCTTTAGAAATAGCTTTTTGTACAGTACAATTAAATTTTCTTGAATATTCACATATTTCAATTAATCTGAAAGCTTGATTACTATTTTGCTGTCAAATTTAATACTCTGCCAACAATCTTAGATTACCCTGTAGATATTAGTGGAAAGGATTATTTGCATTCTTGAGTAGGCCTTTAGCATTCCTGGTGATAGGCTGAATTGAGATGTAAGCAGCTGCTGTTGGCCAAGTTTCTGTCTGTTACCTGGGTCCCAATCTGAGCTGGGCCAAGTCTCTCTATGTTAACTGGGTCCCGATCTGAGCTGGACGTGGGAAGCGAAGCAGCCATGGGGGCAGGAGACCTCCCTTAGAAGGGGTGAGGGTTCAGGCCCCTGCAAGGTTGGAGGGGTGAGCATCTTTGCCCCACCTCTGTTGACCCTCAAGTGCTCTCTTGATGGCCCCTCTGCGACTGTGCCTGTCTTAGTTTGTTCCTTCCTTGAGGAATCTTACATGTCTCTGGTTAACCAGTCATCCTCTGGGGCCAAGCAGAGTGTTGTGAGGTTCATTTTTGTCTTCTTGGTAGCCTATGCCTCCATGGCCTCCATGCCCAGCATCTGCCTGGGATGCCCCCCGGCACTGACCACATATCTCGGGGAACTCAAGTTCCTTCTCCAGGGAGGGCCCAACTCACACCATTGGGCGAGAGACAGATCCATGGTACCAGCCACCTTGAGGCTTCAACCTCAGCATGAATAGAGAGCTCAGGCAACAGCTGAGGGCAATTGGATTGTGAGAAGAGGATTCCTCTTGGCAAAAAGGTAAGAGGAGCCAGTATAGAATGTATTGGGAAGATAAACAGTGATGGGGATAAAATAAAATAAAATAAAATAAAATAAAAACAGCAATTACATTATATTCAAAATCTAAAAATAAGTTTCTTTCCTCCTAGAAAATTATAAAAACTATTAATTTTCTTGAGAAATAATTACATTTATGCTGAAACTGGTTTGGCTCAGTGGATAGAGCATCGGCCTGTGGACTGAAAGGTCCCAGGTTCGATTCCGGTCAAAGGCATGTATCCTGGTTGCGGGCACATCCCCAGTGGGGAGTGTGCAGGAAGTGGCCGATCGATGTCTCTCTCTCATTGATGTTTCTAGCTCTCTATCCCTCTCCCTTCCTCTCTGTAAAAAAATCAACAAAATATATTAAAAAAAGAAATAATTACACTTAATCAACATAAATTATATATTTAGTCAGTCATAATGAACTAATTTTATATTTTTCTAATTAATTATTTGGGGCTATTGAAGACATAGGTATATAGCAATAAATAATAGGTAAATATATTTATAAAATCTCATGTCTATTTCAACATAAGATGTGAATGTTTTATTGTGCACTTCATACATTTGAATAATATTGCTCAGCTTTGTGAAAATATATTTCTTGACTGAGAAAAAATGTTGTTTTCTTTATATGAAACAAAATTGTCCTTAACCAGTTAAGTACCATACATTCAAAATGGAAACTGTACCCACATGCCACAATATTTTGAATTTAGTTTAAAAAATCAAATTGCAATGAATAGTATAAAATAAATATATTACAATTTGGGTGTTCTTGAAAATTTCAGCTGAATATTCTCACAAAAAATGATTTTAAAGTTGGTCAGGGCTGCCACTTAGAGAAAACATTTTTTTATAGACATACCTGGTATGTGGGAAAGGTCTCCCACTTGTATCTATAGATGCTTATGGGGTACAACAGGTGAATATAATGGGAGATATATATACAGTTCTAGGACTTCCTCCCTAAATCAATTACAGTTTTTGCCCAAATGCCATCTTTCTTTTTTAAAAAATAATAATTTTTATTTTTAAGCCATTATAGATTTATAAGAAAGTTGGGCAAAAAGTACAAAGAATTCCCTTATATCCTTTATCCTCCTTTCAATTTCCCCAACTACATCTCATTAGTGTACAATTGATTAGTCAATAGTTATGTATTATTATACTAAAATTAATGTTTACATTGGGCTTTTCTCTTTCTGTTGTGCATTCTATGGGTTTGAAAAATATATCCACCATCACATTATCACAGAGAGCAATTTACTGCCTCAAACATCCCCATGCTCCACCTATTTGTTGCTCCTTTCCTCCCCTGAAATCTGTGATCTTTCTACTGTCACCATAGTTTCCTTGTTTTGCAGAATGTCATGAAGTTGAAATTAAGCAGTGTTTGGCTTTTAGGGGTTGGCTTCTTTCATTTAGCAATATGTATTTAAGGATCCTCCTTTTGAACTTGATCATTTCTTTTTATCCCTGGATTATATTCTGTTGTATGAATATATCATATTTTGTTTACCTATTCAAGGATTGAAAGACCTTTTGATTGCTATCAAGTTTTGGTCCTTATGAATAAAGCTGCTATAAAAAGTCATGTGCAGGTTTTTGAGTGAATGTAAGTTTACAACTTATTTGTATAAATATCAAAGAGCCCAATGGATGGATCATTTTGTAAGAGTATATTTTGTTTTACAAACAACAACAACAACAACAAACAAACAAACAAAAAAACCTACCAAGCTGTCTTTCAAATTGGCTATGCTATTTTGCATTCCTACCAAGAAGGAATAAGGATTCCAGTTGCTCCACATCCTCACCAATGTGTGGTGTTGTCACTGTTTTAGATTTTGTCATTCTAGTAGGTGTGTAGTGGTATCTTATTTTAATTTGCATTTCCCTGACGACAAATGATGGTGAGAATCTTTTCAAGTACTTATTTGTCCTCTGTATCTCTTTGGTGATGTTTATATTCTGATCTTTTACCCACATTTTTACTGGGTCATTTTTCTTGCTTTGTTTGACTTTTAGAGTTATTTGAGTATTTTGACTATGTCTTTTTTTTAAGGTTTAGATATTATTTTTAACATTTAAAAATTTCTTTATAATTTAAGGTATTACATATGTATCTTTATCCCCCCTCCCCTTGTCTCCCATTCCCCCACTTATGCCTTCACCTCCATATCATTGGTTAGGCTTATATGTATACATATAAGTCCTTTGGTTGATCTCTCCCTCTTACCCTCACGTTCCCCGACCTTCCCTCTGAGGTTTGACGGTCTGATCCATGCTTCTCTGTCTCTGGATCTGTTTTTGTTCACCAGTTTGTGCTGTTCATTATATTCCATGTGCTATCTTTCTTTGACTGAATTATTTTGCTTAACATAATGCTCTCCAGTTTCACCCATGCTGTTGCAAATGGTAAAAATTCCTTTTTTTTTTACTACAGCATAGTATTCCATTGTGTAGAGGTACTAAGCTTTTTAATCCACTCATCTGTTGCTGATGGACACTTAGGCTGTTTCCAAATCTTAGCTATGGTAAATTGTGCTGCTATGAACATAGGGGTGCAAATATCCTTTCTAATTGGTGTTTCTAGCTTCTTAGTATATATTCCTAGAAGTGGGATCACTGGGTCAAATGGGAGTTTCATTTTTAGGTTTTTTGAGGAAACTCCATACTGTTCTCCACAGTGGCTGCACAGTCTGCATTCCCACCAGCAGTGCACAAGAGTTTCTTTTTCTCCACATCCTTGCCAGCACTTTCCTTTGTTGAATTGTTAATAACCATTCTGACAGGTGTGAGATAGTATTGCATTGTCATTTTGATTTGCATCTCTAGGATGATTAGTGACTTTTATCTGATATATTTTACAAAGATTTTCTCTCCATTTATTGGCTTATATCTTTTTATTTTTAAAAGAAACTATTACTTTTAATAATAATATTTAAATATTTCCTGTAGCATTTGCAGAGTTATTTTTTAACATTGTCAATTTGTGTTACAACTAAGATTTGCACTGTTCATTTTATTTACTTGAGAGCATTTACTACATTAGATCTTCTCCAAGGTCACATTGCCTTGGAAACTATGGCTTTAGGTAAGTAGGTTTTTAACCTGTCCACCTGCAAAATAAAAGTGAAGTCATCCAATAAGTTTGTCATTGCATAGTATTTATGGCCTTTATAGTCTATACTAGTGAGGGAATACACTAATTAACTGAAAATACTCCTATAGCCAGAACAGATATAAGACAGGAGCTTTAAGCCTGAAGCATAACAGCATTAATCATTTTTTTAAAGAAGACAGACCACAGTAACTTTTTCTTTAACTCCACTTCAGTATTTATACATGCTCTTCCGATGCTTTAAGAATGTAGCTTATGTACAATAAGAAACAAATGTGGAAATGTATAATGTATTTCATGGGGAAAAGAAAAGAGATGATTCAACCAATTTCAAAGAAGACATGATAAATTTCGGAGTAATTTTCAACACCTTTTCTTGCCAACATTGTGATCTCGGTTTAGAGGGATTTTGAACTCTGCTTAGAAATATTGTCAGCCCAGGCTATAGATTCCCCAAAGGAGTTTTCTTTGTTATGCAATGTTTCCAATGTTATTGAATGTGTTGAAATAAAAACTAGGAGATTTCACATTAATATCAACTCTTCTAGAACTATCTTAAAATAGTCACTTATGGCAAAGACCAGCTACACTCTTTAGACAGATGATCCTAAAATTTGTCATTGAAACTCCATTGTTACTCTACCTCACCCATCCCTTCACTTATTTTGTTATCTCCAGGCACCTGTAGATATATAATTTTGCAACCCTGTTTTTTATAATACATTTACTAATGGCCTCTTGAACTTTGTAAATGAAACAGGTTTTTAATACTTGAAATTTGGCCTTAAGGTATTATTTTTCTAGAAAATAATATGTAGTGAAGTCAGTTTGACTATTAAATGACTGAATAATTTTGCCAACATATGAAAATCTACCACTTTCAGATGCAAATGACATTTAATCTTATCAGCTGTACATAAAGGTATGAATTTTACTGGTAAAGATTACTTTTTAAAAAGAAAATACCATCATACATAATATACAAATATTATGTTTGTTTAGTAGTATACATAAAGTTTAGAATTTATAAAGTAGAAACAGATGTAATTTGTTTATGCAATAAATATTTATTGAACACATTAAATGTCAATCACTATGCAAGGTGCTAGCATAAACAAATGTAAACCTGGTTAAAAAAAAATTACCTTATCTGGAAAACTGTGGTAAAATTTTAATATTCTTAGGAATTCTTGTATCAATTTTTTAAATGTAAAATATTAGTTGATATTGTCATACCAACCACAGAGAAATTCTCTTTGTTGGGCATTTTTCTCCTCAAACTGCATTTTAAGCTGTGCATTTATTACCTAGCAACCAAATCATAAAAAATACTGTTAGATCTTAGATTGATATGGTTTTTTTGCTAGCTGTGGTATAAAATATTTATTATATGAAACCCAAAAAAATTTCCTCCACAACAACAAAGGATTTAAGAATTATTGTACCATTTTGCTCACTTCAGGAGAGACATTTTAGCTTTCAGAAATTCATGATTGATATTCTTTGAAGTTCTGAAAATACCATACTAGTAAATGACACCCCATAGACTAAAATAATCTTTTTATCTGTAGAACTATAGGCCAACATAGTGTAAAACTTTTGTAACAGACTGATTATACCCTATGTGGCATCAAAGAACAGCATCATTTGAGATTGTGGTGCCAGTAAGAGACATTTACCTTGGGCAAATCTTTTCAATTGACTTAAATATGTGTATAGTCTTGTGAAACCCCCCTTACTTACTTCTACACATGATTACCTTGAGAAACAGAGTGTTCAGTAGTCAAGACTTTATTCTCTGAAGCCAAATTGGTTAAATTTGAATCTTAATTATTTACATCTTAGCTTTGTGATCTTTGATGGGTTACCATGTAAACACTCTGTGCCTCAATATCTCATTCATAAATTGGAGGTAATGAAATCTATTTCATAGAGTTGTTTTGAGATGAAAATGAAGTTACTCAGGTAAAGCACTTAGAGTAAGGCACAAAGTATTCAACAGGTGGCAGCTATGATTATAAAATTTATCTTCTATAAAGTCAAAAACCCAAGTGTCACCTCAATTATGCTTGATGACCTTTTCAGTTAATGTATAACGACTTCCTGTACCATTTCCAAGAGTGGTCCTTTGCTATCTTCAGATCTGCAACTCCCCCTTTCACTTTCATTAGTTGACTTTTTGGCCTACTCACTGAAGTGATCAATGGGAGCCTTCTATAGGAAGTCCTTCTATGCCCTGTTTTCCATTTATTAATGCATCTGAGCCATTATGTTCCTACTCTAAAAATGCTATTATGTTTATGAAGAAGAGTCCCCCTTTCTATCAAAGCTAACTACTCTGCTTGTGCCATCAATTTAATTCTTTTTTCCCTTCTCTGAATTCACAAAGTGTTCACTCTCCTATTAGCAAGTATATAGTCTGCAATTGTCTCCCAAGTCACTCTTCTTATCCATAGTGACTGTATGTCCAGCATTCTGGGCACAATCCTATTTTATAGCTGTTGGCGATAAATTGGCATGGTTATCATTTGGTAACTTTTTTCAATAGTGTCTCAATTTAGGCAATAAGTTACAAGGTCATCCTATTGTAGGCAGAATATATATATATATATATATATGCCTTACATTGGCCCCCAGATAATTAAATGTAAATATCTATTTGCTTTTAATCCTCACCTGAGGATATGTTACTAATGATTTGAGAGGAGAGAGAGAGAGAGAGAGAGAGAGAGAGAGAGAGAGAGACGACACAGGGACAGGGAAATAGGGAAATCATTGATTGGTTGCCTCTTCTATATGACACTCACCACCACCCAGGATCAAACCCACAATGTGGGTATGTGCTCTGACCGGGAAGCAAATACTTGACCCTTTGGTGCACTGGCTGACGCTCCAACCACCTGTGCAACATTGGCCAAGACTATTTATTTTTTCTTTATTATTAATATCTGATCTTATCATGATTCCTATTTTCATTCTTCTCAGTCTTTTAAATAATACTGCTTCCTCCTCCAACCATTTTTATCCTTTTTTTCTTCTCCTTTTTACTGTGTGTAATATTTCAATCACTTTTCCTGCCTGAGAGTCTCCAATATATTTCTATATTTTCAAACAGCCTACTGACAGTTCAACAATCTTACCTGTTGCTGCACATCTTCCTTTATATATATCATGCCAGCTCTTCAAACCCAAATTAGGTTTTTTTAGTTTTTAAAATATAGAACAATCAGAGAGTCTGCTATCTTGTCTGTAATGTGTTTAATTTTCAATTCACTCTTTTATAGTCAGAATAATTTATCTGAATCTCAGATTGCATAGAAAATAACCATTTCTAAAACTTCATCCTGAAATTCAAGGTCCTTAATAATATAGTACAGGTTTTTAAATGTTTCATTGTAGAATCCTACTGGTTGGATTCATTTTTATTTTGTTGTATTTGAATGTACACATTTTTTAACATAAATGTGTTTTGGGAAGGGACCAATTAGGATGAGAGTTTTACAGATGCTTATAATAAAACACTTAAAAATTTTACAAATTTTGGACCTACGAGGTAGATAAAATCAGGAATTCTAAACAATTTGAGGAAGGAAGCACTATGAGATATTACAGTTGTAGAGATATCAGACAGAGTTCTCTGCAATGTCAAACAATGTGAACATGCTGAATTGAGCATGGATATTTTCTGACCATATTAGGAGCAGAAAAGTTTATATTTCTTGATATTTCTGTAGGATTTTACAAAGTGAGTACTCTCTTATTTCACCATTGGCTTTCAAAATGTCATACTCTTCTTACTTTTTTCTGAATTCATTGGCTTCATATTTGTGTTTTCTCCCACAGCATTCAGCCTTTCTCCAAAGTGCCATTCTAGATAATCTCATTATGGCTCATGGTTTAAATGAAATCCAATGGAATGGATTCCAAAATTAGTAATTGGAGTCTTTACTTCTCTTCTGAAATCCAGAGGAATAGAACATTTCCATTTGGATGTCTAATGAGCTCCTCAAAATTAATAGATATAAAAGATAAGTCTCAGTTATGCTACACTTGCTAAATAAACAAAAAACTTTCTTCATGTGGTCTTCCCATTCAGTGAATAATGCCACCATTGCTCACTTTTTTATAGAACAAAAATCTAGGACTAGTTTAATTCTTTCTACAGTTCTTAGCCTACACAGCCCCCCGCCCCCCCAAAAAAAAATGCTGATAGAGCAACCTTCACAATAAAAACCAAATATTAAGCACTGCTACCACCCCAGTTTAAGCCATATTTATCATATGTGGAACACTGAAGATTTCTTTTTCTTCCTTTGTACACTTTTCTCCTAGAGCCTATGCTTCACATAGCAGCCACATTATTATTATTATTTTAAATATATTATTCACTGGAAGTGCCTCTTTGTGGCAGGAAGTATTTTAAGCTTTGGCACGTAAGACTATGCTATTTTTCTGTTCAAACCCTTCGAAGATTTCCCTATACAAACAGATTAAAATCCAAACTACTTACCATGCTCTTTAAGGGCCCTACATAATCTTTTCCTACCTCCACTTTGAATTTCTTTTTCCTAACACTTCCCCTAAATTTTTCTGCTCCTCCCACAATGCTATCATTAGTGCTTTTAAAACACATAAAGTTGTTTGTTTCTTCAGAGCCTATATATTATCTCTTCATTCTTCCTAGAGAGCTTTTCTTTTACATCTATTCTTGGTTTGCTTCTTTGCATCATTCAGATCTCTTTGCTCAAATACCTTCTTCCTTAAAGAATTCTTGTACTCTATCAAAAGTCATCAATATATTTCATTATTTTGTATCTCTTTCTATACCTTTTAAAAATAGAACTCATTATAACTTCGCATGTTTATATATATTTGTTTATTAATTCTTTAAATATTTTAATAAAATACAGTATCTAGGTGGAATTTTATTAAAACTTAGTTCAAAAATATCATCTGTACTGATAATCAATGACTAGCACATAACAGGTACCTAATAAGTATTTTTTTATTTTTTTATTGTTTAAAGTATTACAAATAGTAGTACATATGTCTTCTTTTTTTTTCCCCTTTGACCTCCCACCCCCTCGGTCTCCCCTAACCCCCAGTACATGCTCTCACCTGTCCCCCCACTGTCTTGTATACATTGGTTATGCTTATATACATGCATACAAGTCCTTCTGGTGATCTCTTACAGCCCCTTCCCCCCAACCCCGCCCGAACCTCCACTGCCTTCCCCCTGTAGTTTGACAGTCTGTTCAATGCTCCTTTACCTCTGTATTGATATTTCCCCCTG
>PVJN01028675.1:0-27021 GCA_004026805.1 Lasiurus borealis
CCTAAGTGATCACCATTTATTAAAGTGCATGTGAGTCCAGAGTCAATTAAATTCAATTTTCATTCAACTTGGATTTAATAGCAAGATACGTAATTCTGATTCAAGAACCAGGGAAAAAATTGGTGATGTTGATATTAGTGAAAAGAATACACATACATACATACACATGTGCATGCATGCACAAATATATGTATGCAATTCATGTATTTTATGCCAATTTAAGGAACATATAAGCTAAATTTTATAAGATGTAATGTTTGTTTTAATCACATATTTAAAATCCAAATATCCATGCATAGAGCAATTACAGTGATCCTATTTTTCTAAGGACAAAAAATGAGATTAAATATTCTGAATTAAAACTTTGTATTTTAAATCAGTACTCTCTAGAGACATAGTGAGCAATTTCTATAATTACAATATTTTATAACATCATAAACCATTTAAATTTTAAAAATTTGTTTCAAATTATGAGTTTTGAGGTGAAGAGTAGAGATGGGACATCCATAAATTAAAATAATGGTAGAGCCCTCTCACATTTATGTTCTGGGTTCAGAAATAAACATAAGATTAATCTGAGTATGGTGTCTTATTTGCTTCCAATCAATATGACCTCAAGTTTAGTAATTTAATTTAAAAAATCAGACATTCATTTTCTAAGTAATTATAAGAATGCATATTTTCAACTGATTTAGCTTCTGATAATTTCTATGTCTTACAAACATGGACATATAGTGATAATTCATAATACATATAATTCTGCAAAAATCTCAGAATTTGGAATAAAGAAAAAAAAGAATTAGAACTAAATATTTCAGTTTTTAAAGAAGTGACTGTGCTTTTAAATGCCTTTTAGTAATGATAATGTGGTACACACTTTAGAGCAAAGTATTTTAGAGGTAGTTGTTTAAATTTTTAATTTGATACAGATTTAACAGTCTATTTGCATTACCATACTTGACTACAAACAAATATTGCAATAACAGCAGAGCTAGAATGAAGTTTTTTGTATTAATATGGTTCTCTCTGATTAAATTCTCATTTTTCCAGTCAATTACTCATGTTATAAGATATGAAAACATTATTATCAATGCTATTAAGAAGAATAATGAAAATTGTGTGTATTTTTTTCCTAAGTTATGTGCTTTATTGAGTCCCCACTATCAACATAAATTTATTACTCTGAGGCTAGTGGAATGGAGGCTGTGTTAGGTTGAACTGAGTTTCCAAATAAGTTATGTTGAAGTCAAAATTACAAGTACTTTTGAATGTGACCTTATTTGGAAATAATCTTAGGGATATAATCCTATATAATAAAAGCTTAATATGCAAATTGTTCTCTCCTGTGGTCTTTTGACCAGGAGATGGGGAGTTTAACCGCTTGCTATGATGTGCACTGACCTCCTGGGGGCAGAGTGGAACATGGCAGGTGTCGGCAACTCAGCACTGGCAGTAAGCAGCAGTGGAGCCACTGTCAGTCCTGATGGTCCCTGACTAGAGTGGGATCACGTGGGATGGTGGAGCAGGTGAGCTGGTGGTGCCAGGTCAAGGCAGGTGATCTCACAGATGGCAACCATCTGGGTTGGCTCTGGACTGGCAGGGGGAACTCGGGTGGGTGGTGGCGACCAATCTCCCAAGGCACTGGAGTGGGGGACTGCGTACCCTCAATGGCTCCCTGGGGCCAAGAGTGACAGGGACAGAGGTGTGGTGAGAATGTGAGATGTCTCTCAAGCTTGCTCTCACTCCCCCTGCTACCTACCCCTGGGATGCCAGGACTCATGCACCAGGGAAGCCCCCATGCTCAGTTGCGGGCACCCATGAGAATCCCGTAACCTCTTCCCCTCTGCACCCACCCATCCCCGTACCCATATGGCCTCTTCCAGGTGAATTGGGCTCCAGCCACAAGGATCAGAGGAGCTAGTTGGACTCCTTGTGTTTTCCTGCAGGAGTCAGTCTGTGAGGCTGGCTGGGAGAGAATGTGCTGCCCGCCCAGATTCCCTGCGGCACTGCTGGGTGGCCCAGAGGCCTGCAGCATCCAGCTGTACTCGCCATGTCTCTGCGTGGGTACTTGGACACCATAACTCAGGCAGAGAGGGATGTGTGGGAGCCTGGGGACCCAGGTGTTACCCAGTGCAAAAAGGTCAGCTAGGACCTACTCTTCCATGCCAGAAACTTAAGATATAAGTTAAAATGATGTCATACTGGAGTAGGGTGAGCCTTAATCTGATAAGGCGTGTGTTTACAAAAAAAGAAATAGATATAAACAGAAAGGATAACACCATATGAAAACATACAGACACAGGGAGGAAGAGAACTATGTGGATAGTAAGACAGGGATTAGAATTATGCAGCTGCAAACAAGTGAATATCAGCTTGCCAGAAACCCATAAAAGCTAGGAGAAAGAGCATAGCCCTGCCAATATCTTGATTTTTGGAGTTCTAGGCTTCAAAATGGTGGAGGGATGTTATCTGTTGTTTTACACCAGTTTGTGGTACTTTATTAAAGCAGCCCTAGGAAAGAAATTCAAGACCTCAATATCATCCAAAGCAAAATCTATAGCTGAGGTCTCATATCCTGATTTCCATAATAGAAGCTACATGGACCAACCATCCATATACCATTGCAAAGTCAGGTGCAATACAAAATGGAGAGCAGAGCAATGTACCAGTCTTCTTGGACTCCTCTCCTCAAATTATTTTATCCCCTAGCCCCTGACTTCTGAATGCCTGTAAGTTTAGACAAATAAGAGGGAAATAAGGCTATATTTACCATTTTTGTTACTTAAAAGTGGTTGGGCCAATCTGCACTTTAGGGCTCTTCTTTGGAAAGTTTGTGGATTTGAGTATATCCTTCTACAGGCAATTTGTTTTATTTTTTTTGTGTGTGTGGAGTTGCTTCCTATGATCATGTGCACACATAAACATGAAGGAGAGCTCTATAGTTAAACTCTTATATGTGTTTATAGCCAGTGTTAGGTAGCATAATGACTTAATCATGCAGTAAAAAAATATCGTTGGCCTATAGATCCAACTGAAAGTATATTTTTGTCAAATTCAGCATAATATGCTTGATGGCTGGTAAACATACCTGAGTTCTAGTACAGTGCTTAGAACAGTCAGTGTTGTATGTTAGCAGTAGTTTACCATCATTACAGTAGATAGCTTAACATTAATTTACATTTTATCATGCTTTATTTTCAAGGTAAAAATCTTATAAAAAAGGATCCCTCTTTTGCTAAAAGTTCAGATAAAATAGTAGGTCATTCTCTGTATATAATACATGAACAGCCACATAGCCATAAAGGTGGCTAAGTAGTATTAGGTAAGAATTATTTTATAGCCCAGCCTGCTTGGTGTAATGGTTGAGTGTTAACTTACGAACCAGAAGGTCATAGTTTGATTCCAGATCAGGGCATACTAGTATGCCTGGGTTTCAGGCTCAATTCCCAGTATGGGGCATGCGGGAGGTAGCTGATCAATGATTCTTTCTCATCATTGATGTTTATATCTCTCTTTCCCTCTCCCTCTCTGGAATCACATAAATATATTTTCTTAAAAAACAAAAAGTAATTTTTAATTGAAAGTGACATTTCTTTATCATAACACAACTCTTGAGAGCTTGTCCCTCCTTAAACTTGGTTCAGAGAAATTCCATTTTAAAATAATAACATGATGTTGAAGGATCATGACTTTTTTGCTCAGTAAGATAGCAAAACAATCTGTTTTTGTTGTGGTCCACACATGGACTTCACATCTGACCTCATAAAAAAGAAACATGTAAATTGACCATACCTCCGTTACACCCACAGCCAATCAGAGTGAGATGGAGGTTAATTTGCATACATACCTGGGTCTTGGGAACCTCCTTGGCACCCAGGTCACTCCCAGCAGGCCATTGGAGGGGCTGAGCCTGTGATCAGAGAGGTGGAGTGTGGGGGGATGGGGCACAGGAGGGAAGAGGGGCAGTGCGTTTTCCAAGCCTAAAGCCTGGGGCTTGGGAAGGGGCAGAGCCTGCAACCAAATGCAGACCATTTGAGAATTAGCAATGAGTTGCCCAGCTGCAGCCTGGAGACCCAACACTAACTGCTCAGGTGGCTGAAACCCAGAAAGTGAGTCCAGGTCTGTTCTGCAATCTCAGTAGAAGCTGTTTATCAGTGTACTTACCTCTCTCTTTATCTTCCTCTTTCTTTCTGATCTTCACCAGCATCTAGGCTTTTCTTTCTCTCCTGGCCTCCCCCAGGCTGCTGTTAAGCCCCACCTCTTTGACCAGTCCCAGAGATAGGCCTAACTGGCATAGAAACCAACTAATCAGAACCAAAGGTGTGTGCTATGGGGAACCAACGGGTGCCTAGGAGGTGGAGCTTCTGACACTGACTAGCATAGGAATTGACCAATGAGAATCAAAGGTGGATGCTGTGGGGAGCCAATGACTGCCTAGGAGGCAGAGCTTCTGACATTGACTGGCATTGAAAGCTATCAATGAGAACCAAATCTGTATTTTGTGGGGAGTTAATGGCTGCCTAGGAGATGAAGCTTTTGATGCTGTATAGGAACCAACCAATCAGAACCAATTTGGCTAGCAAAGGAGGGAAGTTGGGGGTAACAACAGGCCTATAGGATTGGGCAGTTAGGGGTGAACAGGCTGGCAGGCAGGAGCAGTTAGGGGCAATCAGGCTGGCAGGCAGGAGCAGTTTGGAGCCAGTGGTTCCAGATTGTGAGAGGGATGTCTGACTGCCAGTTTAGGCCCAATTTCTGGCAGTGGGCCTACAATGGCAGTCGACATTCCACAAGGGATCTCTAATTGGAGAGGGTTCAGACTGAGTTGAGGGAATCCCCCCTCCGAGCATAAATTCCATGCACTGGACTTCTGCTTTATACATAATGTTAGAGGAAGTTCTCTAATCCCAGAAATCAATATAACTTTAGGTATCAGTGGAGTTTCCCATCCCAGTAGGGTCTTTTCACTGAAGGTTCAATTAAGATGTGAAATTGGTCCTGAATTTTGTTAATTCTGTGGTTCCTGAGAGGGTAAAATTTTTCATGTCAACGTGTGTTTTATTACTACCTTCACTGTTTTTTAGGCTTTAGGTATAGGAAGCTGTCAGTTTAAGTTGTCTAATCACTTGATAGTGGACAGAGTAAAATTCTCAAACATAGGATGGCCTATATTTGAAAAATCCAATTAGCTTTGAGAATTTTCATTGCAGTTGGTAACTGCAAATCAAAAGTTTCTTCTTAATAGGCTGTGAAATATCTCAGTGTGCTTAAGGATACCTAAGTTTCTATAAAGTTCTAGAGAGCTATAATCATTGATATTGTCCTCATTCTATTTCCACTGGATAATTTTCAAAGTGATACACCACACAAGGAATTTTTAAAGCAAAATCGTCATTGTAATAAATTATTTGCATGTTATAAAAGTTCCTATTAATTCAACCCTCTGGAGTACTCAAGAGGGCAAAAGCACACTTCATGCTTAGCAAAGGGAAGGGTTACCTGAGAGGTATACTATAGTTTGCATTAGCCATATTCAAGAGTGTATACAAATCCAATTCTTGGAGGTATTTATTCCAATGCTGCCATGATGTTAGTCATTTTTGAAACACCATTGGCTTTTTTCATGTTTAAATCTCAATGGCCTACATTACCCTAAGACTCTAAGTCCAAGGAAAACATTGCATCATTAAATTTAAAAATAATATTGTGCAGCAACCTGGCCAGCATAAAATATTTATGAAATGCCAAAGCAATTTGTCTTCTCTTATTCTACAATCTAATTTCAATTTTCCTATCTTGGAGGTATATAGAAATATAAGCTTTTGGGGCCAAAAGGAGAGGTGCCAAAGAATTCATTTCAAACAATATGTAGATGAGTACCCAGAATTTCTCCATAAACAATGAAAACTGACAAAATAACAGTAAGTGCAGTCCAGACAGAAACTACAAAATCCCAGCCGTGTAAGTCCAGGTATTTGTTGGATCAAGGGATGTATGTCCATATCTTATCTTTGCCTTGAATTGTCTTGTTTCCTTAATTCTCTCTGCATACATTCCAGGTAACAGCCACAAATTGGTTTGGTTCATTAGCTGGTCTAAGTCTTCATTCCATCAAATCTTAGGTAGATATTCTCTACCTAAGCTCTCTGTCCTTGCCTCTTTAATTAAGTCAGTCTCTCCAACTTTCAATCATAAAATTTATGAATTCTTACTATTTGTTTGTTTGTTCATCCTCTTAAGAGCCTGAGCTTTTTTACTCAGATTCATAGCAGCCTTAGTACCCGAGTTTTTCATTTCCATTTAAATCCACTTATCTTTCGTATTCTTTGCCCTTTATAGATTTTTGTGGCTAACAGGCTCCTCTGCTGTTTTCCTATGTCTATACACCTGTTACAGGTTACAGGTCCGTCTGAGGCCTCACTGGGTCCTGCCCAGTTAACTTTATAAACCTCTGGACATTTCAGCTCCTGACTCCTCAACCACACCTATTCATGTTAGGGGTAACCTTGTCTCCATCCTGAGGGAATGTTTCCCATCAGTAGTGTGTCACAGTTTAACTCTGACTCTCAATATACAGGGCATTGGCTCATAAATGTTCTCACCACAAAAAATAAATGAATTATGTGAAGTGATAGAAGGCTTAGCTAAAGCTGGTAGTCATATTGAAATATATAAATGTATCAAATCAACATGGTGCATTCCTTAAACTTACACAATGTTATATACCAATTCTATTCATATAAAAATACAAAGCATTGTGTACTGTAATCTGGAGATATAGAGAGCTAGAAAGAGTGATTCTCTCAGTTTTACAAAAAAATAAAAATCTAAAAAACTACAATAAATTGTCTTGGATGCAATAAACGGAGATCACAGGTTAACTAAGCATCCATAATCTAAGATGCATATTTTTAGGAAGTGGTATGGTGATAGATTTGCTTACCTAGGCCAGAGTTTTGTTTGTTTTTTTTTAATTTATATTTTATAGGTAAACATTATTTCTAAATTTTCTAATTTCTAGTTTATTGTTTTCTTTTTTATTTAGAGATGTTTCTTATTTACTAAATATAATTTATCTAATTTTAATATGTATCTTGATTACATTGTGATCAGAAAGTTGGTTGTGTATAATAGTAATCCTGTATAATTTGATTGGATTTACTTTATAATAAATCATGTGCTTAATTTCTGATCTAGGCATGCCTTAAAAATTCTGTGCAGTCTGTACGCCTATAGAATATTGTTCTCTGTTTCCATTAGTTTAACCTTACTAATTGAATATGTCAAAATCTATGTTTTTATTTAATGTCATTTGTACTATTTTACTAGTTCCTATGCTTACAAAATCTATGTTCACAAATTTCAAATGTATGCCAGCTTAAGTTATGATTGTTTTCAATATCTCCCCAAATCTAAAGGGATAGTTATTTTAATTCTATTGTAAATATATCATTTATGTTTGTTAATTATAAACTTTAATTTTAGAAGAAAATGTATTCAATTTATAAGCTTTGCAAATAGAAATCCTTGTCTGTAAAATGAAAAGGGCAAGAAAAAGAATGTTTAAATTCATGTGAGATATTTGGCTTTCATAATCTTGACTCATTATTATACAAGATATCAATAGGGCATGCCCAATATATGTCAGCTTTTCTTTTAAACATATGTTTTTACTGATATGTAAATACTTAAGGATTCCTGTCTAAAAATGACTTAAATAATTCTTATTATCATCACAATTAATTTCCATTATTGATTTCTGGTCTGAACTGGAAATAACTTAAACCTCACTAATAAACATCACAGCCAATACATAATGCAAATTAGAAACTCATATTTTTAATTTCATCTTTATAAGAGAAAAAAACCTGATGGCAACGTAACAGTGATTATTTTAAACAATAAATTTAAAAGATTTTCTTTATTATTTATTGGTTTATCTCATAGGTTTAATTGTAAGCCTGTCTGTTTACATTGAATACTGATTAGATACACAGTGAAGCAAAAATATGTTTACAGTTATGAATATGCAAAATACAAACTCTATTTTTGTATTATTGCTTATTATTTATTAACTAGAGGCCCAGTATATGAAATTTGTTCACATGAGGGGGGCCTCAGCCCAGCCTGCACCCTCTTCAATCAGGGACCCCATGGGGGATGTCCAACTGGTGGCAGTTGGGCATCCTTCTCACAATCTGGGACTGCTGGCTCTTAACCATTCACCTGCCTGCCTGCCTGATTGCCTGTAACTCCTCTGCCTGCTTGCCTGATTGTCTCTAACTGCCCTTCCCTGCCACCCTGATTTCACCCCTTACTGACTTTGCCTGCCTGATTGCCTCTAACTGCCCTCCCATGACAGCCTAGTTGTTGCCTGTCCTCCCCTGCTGGCCTGGTCTCAGCCAAACTTCCCTCCCTTGCCATCCTGATTGCCTCTAACTGCCTCTGCCTTGGCCTCACCACCATGGCATTGTCCTGAAGGATGTTGGACATCTGGAAGATGGCTGGTCTACCCAGTCTAATTAGCATATTACCCTTTTAATAATATAGATAGATTATATAGGATAGTATTGCTTGAATAAGTGGAAAGTCTTTTTCTGAAGGAGGAGATGCTCTTGGCAGACAAAAATACATAATCCCTATATCTGCATTGATAGCCAGCCATATGCACTACAGTGCCAAAGCAGTAGTTAAAAAATTGAACCACTTTCTTACACCTTATACCAAACAGCTGTTGCTATTAAAACCCCTCCTCAGCCCCCACCTTAGGTTCTGTCTTCACAGTTCACCCAGATTAGGTATTTTAATATCAATATATGTTCTAAGTGTTTTCTCTATATGAATTCCTTCATTCCTCACAATTCTACTACCCATATAAAAAAGGAAGTACAGAGAGATTGTATAACTTCCTAAAGTCACAGAAATGGTAAGTGAAAAAAGAGGAAATTCTGTGCAACACTATGGGTTGAATTGTGTTCCTTCAAAAATTTGTAAGTGCTAACTCCAATCCCTCAGAATGTGACCTTGTTTGTTATTGGGTCTTTGTACATTTAACCAGGCTAAACTTAAATAATTATGTGATTTAAAATCTGATGTGACTAGTGTATTTACAAAATGGAGAAATTTGGACCCACCCACAAAAAGGGAAGACAATGTGAAGGCACACAAGGACCATCTAAAGGCGAAAGACTGGAAAGATGTATCTATAAACAAAGGACTACCTGGGATCATCAGAAACTAGATGAGAAACATGGAACAGCTTCTTTCCTAGGGCTTTAAGAAGGAAGGTGACCTTGTGGACACTTTAAAGACAATCAATATTTGTTACTATAAGCCACCGAGTATGTGGTATTTTATGGCAGCCATGGGAAACTAATAGAGACTATTCACTATAAAAATAAGTGCCTCATCTCAAGAAGTTGAGCTTTGCATATAATTTCACACTTCAAATTTAAATTTTAAAATCACATGGTTACACTTATTACTCATGATACATATAGTCTTGCTAGAGGCTAATAAAAATTACATTAGACATTTTGGATAAAGTCAATATACATTAAAAGATTTTAAAAAAATGGGACAATTAGAAAACCAAGAACAACTTGCTACATTAAAAATCTTTTGGCTTTATTGGCTCTAAAATTAATCCCATTTAATATTCTTTTTTGTAAGATATTTAAAATAGAAAGTTCACTCTGATAATATTAATTTACAAAAGAAAGTTTGTGTTGTTTCCTAAGTACACCAAGAAGACTTCTCCTAGAATCAATTGAAAAACTAGTACATAAATCATTGAACCAAATATTCTGAAGCTTTGCTACCTGCTGCTGCATTGTAATCTCTTATATTTAACTGTTGTTATTCTGTCAAATTAAAAATAAATGTTATGTTGTTTATCGGTAATTAGTTATTTTACTTTGAAGTATAATTTATTACTTAACTTTCCAAATGTCTTTTTTCTAACACATGTGTGTCAGCAGTAGAACTTTATATCACAGCTTTCAAGACAGATGGCTTAAGACTGTCATTACATTAGAGTTAACTACTGAATACCCCCTTGGCTTATTTGATGTATTATGAATGTTCGCTAGTATCTTCCTTATATTGACTATACAATTTATGGCATCTGTGCTTTATCAAAGATAGTCATTTTATTTTCAAAAGTTTTGTTTCCAATGAGAAGCTTGCTGAGGCTACAATTCATACATAATACTGGAATGTCAATCATCTATGAACAATGTGAACATCCTAAAAATTTATGTCACTAATTTTAGCAGTATTACACAGTGAAATGACACATTAAATACCCCAAAAATAATGTATGGAGATTAATATATTAAAGTTGTGCTTTACTGAATGGTATTTAATTTTATCAAGTAAAACCATCTTAATAAGGTCTTAGGGTGTAAGACTTTTGCTGCTTTGTTGATTTTTGAAATTATCTTAAGAATACAATACAACAATAAAACACATAGAAAAACATGAGGCCTCATTGTTTTAAAATAAAATTAATAAGCAAAGCTTTATCAAGATCTTTGTATATAACTTTTTTTTTTTTAAGTTTAGGCACCAGTTTCTGAAGATCAAAGGGAGATTTTGGAACAGGATGAGTTCACTAAAAATAAGAAAGACTGCATTAATTTGAAGCAGAGATAAAGTCTGGCTGAACTTAAAAGTTTTAGTGACTGGCTAGAATAAAGAGAGAGTAAGGATATGCACAGAGAACTTTAAAGGCAACAGAAATTTATAAAAGGTTGACGATAACAAAAGTGGATTGGATAGATGCAATTAATTGAAAGCTAGGATCATGAATGTTTGGATCCAATGGGTGTTAAATTACATGATAAATATCCATGAATTTGAAAACAGTTCAAAATAAGAATATTAGTTGAGAGTGGTTAGATTAATACCACTACTAAGTACCTCACACACTATAATAAAAATGTCAGAAGTAAATTAATCTATTTCCTATAAATTCTTTCTGTAAAGTTAAGAAGATTGAAAATGTGATTCTGAAGACTCACATCTAGCAATCTGAATCTTATGAGGGCAGGCCCTGTATGTAAAGGTTCCAAAATGCCCCAGGACACGTTCCCTCTTAGAATTTGGTGAGAATATGGAGATGCAAATGACTTTTACTATTTCCATTTTTGTTTTCTTTACTAGTTAGCAATAGGATTATTATATAATAAATTCAACAACTTCCCTATTCTATTTCTTAAATTTCTGTTTATGTGTTTGTTAAAAATAGCAAAATTAAAATTGTGAAATCAATAAATAGAATTTAGTAGGATTGTATTATGTATATAAGAATAGTTCACAAACTGGGAACTTTTAAAAAAATATATAAACCAATATGAAATTGGGAGCATAAAGTTACAAGATGGCTTTAATAAAGTAAAAATGAGGAAGCTGTTCATCCTTGAACTGACTGGTAATTATAATGTGGGTTTCCAGACACAGGGAATTGGTTAACGGTGACTAATTATGTCATACCAATTTAAGGATGATGACTTAAATGTGTTTTTATTTTTTTAAAATAATTTTCAGAGGTATTTACAAGAAATAACCTAAAAACTTTTCTTATGCTCAGAAAATTAAAACTAGATTTGGCTTTGTGTACTTGGTTTAAACGTCCTTGTATACTTAAGTCTGGTCTCCATTGTGTATGTAATTTAACATGTTGTAAAATCTTCTTAAACTATGTTCAGGTAGGAAGTTAGACATGAACTGGGGTGAGGCCTGCCCTGGGGTCCTGAATAGGGGTCAGACCAGCCTTGTCTTCAGATCATCTCTTTATGGGCGGCTCAGCAGACAGCCAGCAGGCAGGTTCAGAAGATCAAAGGGAGATTTTAGACCAGGATCACTTGACTAAAACTAAGAAAGACTGCATTAATTTGAAGCAGAGAAAAAGCTTCAGATTTGGGGTTCTTGGCACAAGCTCATAGGCAAACTACATGGCCTCAATGCCAGGACCTTATGAAGGCCCTGGGTTAATTATTATAAAAAAAAAAAAAAAAAAAAAAAAACTTCCAAGGGGGTTTTCTGTATACATATGGGTAAGGGCATTCCAGAGTAAAGGTAATTTTTGTCACTCATCCCTGAAGAGAATGAAAGTCTTCACTCAGAAAAATCCCTCTTTTAAACCCAGGAGGTGGGGGCCAGGCTCTCTCTTTCTGCACTCTAAGGAGCTCTTCTATGCCATTCCCTTTCCACTTTCCTTTCCTCACAGTTGTGCCTTTCCCAACCTGTAGGGCACCCCATGAGACTTGCAACCAGAGGAGCAATAGGCAACTGCAGCTTTTCCAGCACGGCCCCCACCCCCGAATTGTCCCCAAGGCCCTTTTCTCTGACTTCCCACTAAGCCAAAGCAGCCCTGCCATTTTCTCTCTCTACTGGTCTGCACCTCACTTAGAATGTATCTTCAATAAAACCCATTCTACTTTACTTTTATTTTTCTGACCTTAAATTCACTTTTGCATCAATAAAAAGAATCAAAGTCTCAGCCAATAACCCCAATCAATAACACTAGATTTTGTTATGATATTAAAAAAAAAAACTCATGAAAATTTCTAGAAACTGAATAGGAAGAAATTTAAATCTTACCAAGGCTTTTACTAAAATACTAGAGGCCCGATGCATGAAATTTGTGCAAGGGGCTCGGCCCTTGCAGCCATTCTGGCTTGCTTTGAACCTCACAGCCCCGGCTTTGTCCAGAAGTTCATCTGGAAGGAGGTACAGAAGGTCCTTTGGCTGTATAGTCTAATTAATATAGTATTATATAGCTTTCATTATTATAGACTAGAGGCCTGGTGCACAAATTCATGAATGGGTAGGTTTCAGCTGGCCTGCCCCAATGGGGGCTCATTGGTCTGGGCCGGTGGAATGCAGGGGCCTTGGGCAGTTGGCCAGATGGCCCCTCCCACAGTCAGGGTATTGGGGGCCTATCAGGGGCAAGGCCAGCAGGAGAGGCCAATCAGGGTCCAGATCAGGCTGGTTGGCTGCCACAGTGTGTATCACAGACACTAATCATTCCGGTGGTTCTGGTTGTTCTGCCATTCCAGTCTCTAGGCTTTTATATTTATAGAGTAGAGGCCCAGTGCAGGCAATTCATGCGCTTAGGGGTTGTCCTTCAGCCCAGTCTGTACCCTTGCCAATCTGGGACCCCTTGAGAGATATCCGATTGCTCGATGGGATCAGGCCTAAATGGGCAGTTGGACATCCCTCTCACAATTCAGGACTGCTGGCTCCCAACTGCTCGCCTGCCTGCCTTCCTGATTGCCACTAACTAATTCTGCTTGCCAGATTGATCATCCTCTAACCACTCTGCCTGCCAGCCTGATCACCCCCTAACTGCTCCCCTGCCAGCCTGTTTGCGCCTAACTGTCCTCCCCTGCAGGCTTGCTCACTCCCAAATGCCCTCCTTTGCAGACCTGGTTTCTCCCAACTGCCCTACCCTGCTGGCCATCTAGTGGTGGCAATCTTGTGTCCATATAGGGATAGTCATTTGTGTATTGCAGTGATGGTCAATCTGCATATTACTCTTTTATTAGATAGTATAGAGGCCTGGTGCATGGGTGGGGCTAGCTGGTTTGCCTTGAAGGGTGTCCAGATCAGGGTGGGGTTCCTTTGGTGTGTGGGGCAGCCTAGGCAAGAAGCCTATGGTGGTTTGCAGGCCAGCCATGCCATCCCCCCCACCCTCCTCTGGCCACCCAAGTGGAGGATCTGGTATCTGGGATTTATTTATCTTCTACAATTGAAATTTTGTAGTTTGGAGCAGAGCTAAGCCTTCTGCTCAATCCTTGATGTCAGCCATTTCTGTTGGAATTTATTTATCTTCTATAATTTAACTTTATATCCTTAAGCGGAAGCCTGGGCCCACCAGGGTGTGTGGAAAGGTTGGCTTCCTCCATTGCCAGAGCAACCCAAGCCTTCCTCCTGCTCTCTCTGTGGCCATAGCCATTTCATTTGGGTTAATTTGCATGCTCGCTCCTGATTGGCTGGTGTATGTGGCTTGTGGGTGAAGCAGAGGTATGGGCAATTTGCATATTACTCTTTTATTAGATAGGATTATCAATGTTGTTTCCAGTCTTGTCTTTTAAGTGAGATTTTTTAATCGCTTTGATATTCTTTCACAGAAGGAGTGTTGTTTATTTGGTAATTTGGTATCAGACAATTTTTTCTTACAAATTAATTCATGATATTTTGCAAGGGATTTTACATGTATATTTATACCATAATAATTTTGAATAAAACAATAGATGTACAAGTAATTAATTAACAAACTCTCCAATAACAGTGCAAATCTACTAAATATTCTTAAACATATGTAAAATTCAATATTGTTTCAGCAGCAATTATAATATTGATTCAAACTTAAATAATATTTTTGTTACTAAATAGGTCAAATTACAAGGCAATCTAATACTAAAATTACTGTAGTATTTATTTTTTCTATGATTATTTACACTGTCATTTTCCAGTTCACATTGCTATGAAAATAGCAATGTATTGACACAACAGATTTGCTGTAATGGAATTTGCATTTTCACTCTGAAGGAGAAGGTAGTCTTTCATATATTTCTTACTGGTTATTTTGGAAAGTTAGTATTACCTAATGACTCATCTCTGAGTAAGTAATGCTTTTTCTCTCATGTTTAGATATATTTCCCATTGTTTTAGTTAAGCAGCATAGATGTTTGTTAAACATTTCTGTATGAAACATTTTGCTGTGATTAATTTTATTGTCACAGTGTTTCATCAATTACATTATTCTAGTTTATAATTGTTACTTTTAATAACTTAACATATTAAATATCTGTGCAGTTTTAAACAGTTATTTAATATACATCTTAACTAGTAAATTATTTCATCTCCTTCTATGTTAGTTCTTTTTCCTTTTGTTAATATGAATGGATTATTATAGGAATATGTATTTAAGCTAAATATTTATTTTTAATATATTTGATGAATATAAAAAAAAACCTGCATCACTTTTTACATTTATGCAATGCACATTTAAATGGGCCAAATAGGTGCAAAGTGTTGAGTTTTAAAAATATTTCAGAATTTTAAGACACCTTCTTCATTGTTCTCAAAAACCTACCTAGAATCGCTTTTGTGGAAATATATCATGGTCTTATATAACTTTAGTAATAACAGCTAAATAATTTAAATAAGGATATTTCAGAAGTATATTTTTCTTTGTAGGGAACACAGTAATGATTAACACTTTATAGCTTTTACTGGGTCCCAAACATTTCAAGTGCTTTTAATATATTAACATATTTAATTGTCTTAATTATATTAGTTACCATTTTCAGGTGGAGAAACTGAAGAACAAAATAATTCAAGTACCTCGCTGAATATTAGTTAGTAAGGTGAAAAACAAGGATCCTAACCTGAATATTTTGACTCTTCGTTTTTTGCATTTTGTTTTTTTATTGCTAGACTATGATATCTTTTTTTTTCTGTTAAATTGTATTTTAACTTATTATTTCATTGGCATAGAAAAGAGAAAAATAAATCTACCATATATTTTTAAAAATTTTAGTTAAATAAAATATTATGTTTTGAAGGCATGTGCTGGGGGATAGGAAGGGCCTGGGAGAGGTCCATGGGGGGAAAAGGAGACAAATGTAATATTTTAAACCATAAATAATTTAAGTTAAAAAAATAAAGAATAAAAATCTTTCCACTATAAATTTTAAACCATGGAAGAAAAAAAAGGATTAAAAAAGGCCATGAAAATCCCACACTAGCCTGTGTCGCTCAGTTGGTCATCTTGTGCTTCAGGTGGGATTCCATGTCAGGCATTAGGGCATGTACCCTGGTTGGGGATTAAGCCCTGATCCAAGGGCATATGGGAAGCATTCATCAATGTTTCTCTCTTCCATTCCTTTCCTCACTCTCTAAAAATTTATAAAAATATGTCCTCAGGTGAGGAATTAAAATATAAATATATACAAAAACAAAACAAAACATTAACGTTCCAAAATCAGAAAGAATCTCACTGATTGTGATGAGTTTGTAAGAAACATATGAATTGGGTATGTTTCAAGGTATTGAAAACCTGAATTTTAGCAAACAGGTAAATATTAGCAATTATATGCTTAAACACTATTTAAGGGAAATGAATCATACAATATTTAATGGCAAGTTATAAAGAATAAAAAACTACATATGCATTAGTGTGCCTATTTCATTGAAATAATTATCACTGTATGTATTTATTTAACCATGTATGCACATACATGTATTATATATATAGCAAAAAGTCTTTATCTAATAGTATGATAAAAATTTTATTATTGCTGTGAAAACTTTTCATCTGGATTACATTTACAAAAAATCCTATGGTTAATTATTTAGATAAATGGACTATTATTTAATTTTCTACATGCTTCCATATTTTAGCTACTATAATATTTTACCTTAAATTTTAATGTAGAATAACATTTGGAACTAAGACTTGGACATGGTGAAAATCAGTCAATAGTTCTTGGTAAATGCTACAGTTAATAATAAAAAGTAATTTTTCCTTTAAAATTCCAATTTGTCTAGATATAATTAAATTTTTCAGAAGCAGTTTGAAATATTTCATTAGTTTATTTGTTGTTGCTAATTACTTTCATTTCCATTGGTACCTGAATAATTATTTTCTACTGGAGGCCTGGTGCACAAAACTCATGCATGAGGGGTGTCCTTCATTCAGCCCTAGCCTGCTCCCTCTCCAATCTGAGATCCCTTGAGAGATGTCTGACTGCCTGTTCAGGCCCCATCCAGGTAGGCTCCAAACTGCTGGCTCCCAACGTCTCACCTGCCTGCCTTCCTTAATCCCCTTAACTGCTTCTGCCTGCTAGCTTGATCACCCCCTAGCCACTCCCTTGCTAGCCTTATGATACCTAATTGCTACCCTGTTTGCCACTAATTGCCCTCCCCTGTGGGCCTAGTCACCCCTAACTGCATTCCCCTGCAGGCTTGATCATTCCTAATTGCCCTCCCAACTACCCTCTGCTGCTGGTCTGATGACCCACAGCTGCCCTCCTTTGCTGGCCTGGTCCCTGCCAACTACCCTCCCTTGCTGGTCATCTTGTGGTGACTATCTTATGTCCACATGAAGGCAGGATCTTTTGAGCACATGGGGGCAGTCATCCTGTGTGTTGGAGTGATGGTCAATCTGCATATTACTCTTTTATTAGATAGGATGTATAGCATTGTATTTGTGGAAACAAAACTCACAATTATGACTTAGAACATATACTATTAACAGTTCTTAACTTGATTTTAATATTAACTTGATTTAAATATATTTTATTGATTTTAGAGAGAGGAAGGGAAAGGAAGAGATAGAAGCACGGATGAGAGAGAAGCATAAGACATTGATCCCCTGCCTCTCCAGGAGCCTGCAATCCAGGCATGTGCTGTGACCAGGAATCAAACTGGTGACCTCTTGGTGCATATGTTCATGCTCAACCACTGAGTTAGGTAACTAAAAGTAAATACAAATTACTCATGTGTCATTTAGAACTGAGAGAACAAAGGGAAGACATGAGGATTATTAAAACATTCAGCTTGGAAGAGGGTCCTTGAAAAACTGAGATCTATAATGGCCTGTGTGTTTGTGGTTTTGGGAATCACACTTTTTTAATTCTCTTCCCATAAAATGAGTGGGGTCTATATTCCCTTGCTTTGAATCGTTATCAGACCAGTAATCAAGAGAAAGCGTGAGAAGTGATATTGTGTAATTTCAGAGGCTAGATAGGTGTGAAAATCTTATTTCCCCTGCTTTTCTTGGAACACATTGTGAGGGCAATATCATCCACCATATAAAAACTCAGTCTCCCCTGAGGCTGCCATGGAGAAGATTGCACTTGTATTCACTATAGCAGGCAGCCCAGTTGTGCTTTCAGCGGACAGCCAGCATCAACTTCCAGCAGTAGAAATCAGCCATCCTTGTTGACAACCCCACAATGTCATAGGGTAATCACACGAGAGCAGCCTTAGCCGGTAGCTGACTGCAATTATATAGGGGACTCCTAATTCAACCCATACTGAGTCCCTCACCTACTAATTTACTATTAAAAAAATTGATAATTCTATGTCACTATATTTTGGAGGTGGTTTGTGGTCAGCAATAATAACTGGAGCAGAAATTAACAATGAGCACACAAGCAGGTAGAAGTCCCATCTTCCTCCTCTAGCCTTGCCATCCTCCTCTAGTTCTCTCTGTTGACAGAGCCTGGTGGATTGGCAATTGGCAAAGCAGAAAAAGTGTTTTTCATAAATTTAGGATCTGCTTCACAAAGCAGAGTATAAAATAGCAAGTTCAGAGCTGAGAAACTAGCTTAACACGTGGTGCACTATATATATATATATACATATATATATATATAGTGTAAGAGACTGTTATCCAGGATGACCTGGATGACCAGCTGATAGTTATGATGCACACTGACCACCAGGGAGCAGATGCTCAATGTAGGAGCTGTGCCCTCATGGTCATTGTGCTCCCACAGCCAACCTTCCATGGTCCCTTTCTCCAGCCAGCTGGCCCCAATTGCTGGCCAGACTGTGGGACCTCCCTTCTAAACAAATTCATGCACTAGGCCTCTAGTCTATTATAATAAAATCTTAGGCGGCCTTCACATCCTCACATCATCACAAGATGGTCACTCCCATGTAATGAAAATATGGTCACCATAAGATGGCCACCTCCACATTGTCACAAGATGGCCAGCAGGGGAGGACAGTTAGAGGTGACCAGGCCTACAGGGGAGGGCAGTTGGGGGTTATTGAGCAGGCAGGGGAGGGCAATTGTGGGCCATTAGGCCAGCAGAGGAACAGTTAGGCATCAATCAGGCCAGCAGGGGAGCAGTTAGGGAGTGATTAGGCTGGCAGGCAGAAGTGGTTAGGGGCAATCAAACAGGTAGGCAGGCAAGTGGTTAGGAGCTAATAGTCTTGGATTGTGAGGGGGGGGGGGCTCCCAGATTGGAGAAAATACAGGTTGGGCTGAGAAACACCCCCCTCCAAGTGCACAAATTTTGTGCACCAGGCCTTTAGTATTTACATAAAGAATAAAAAACCATTCGAGGCTAAACTAAAATCTTAGTGAAATTTAATAATACAATATAAATTTTTTGTTTCAAAATCACTCCAAAATAGTAAAATAAGATATAGGTTTGAGAAATGGAACATCCATTAAGTTTAAGTGGAATTGATCTGTTTACTAGAATCAACATGCATTGGGACTAACTATATCTAGAATTAATCTGGATATGGAAATCTCTGTTTCCACTGTCATGAATAATTAATTATTTGAACAGCTTTCAGATAATCTTGTATTATCATTAAAAGGACTAACACATTTAGCTTGCCTCTTGTTATTCTTGATAATCAGGCCACTGTATGAGTGAAAAATAAAAAAAAAATATATAGAAAAATAAGAATTAGGAGAGATTACAGATTTACAATTGCTTTTTCTTATGTAGAAAGGGCTTATTACTGTGTACTGGAGGCCTGTTGCATAAAGATTTGTGCAATAGGCCTTCCTTCCCCTGGTTGCCAGCACTGATTTTTCTCCAGCACCTGGGACCTGGGCATTTGCTCTAGCTGCAGCAGAGAAGCAAAGCCTCTTCAGTCTTCAGTCTTTAGTCTTCAGTCTTCACTCAGGCCAGAGCCTTCAGTATTTGCTCTGCACCTGCATAAACATATTAACCCACCATTTTTGTTGGGTTAATCTTCATACACACTCCTGATAGGCTGGTGGGAATTATGGAGGTAAGGTTAATTTGCATCTTTCTCTTTTATTAGTGTAGCTTTTCTCCTAGCCATATTATTAAGTTGCATTATTGGAAATTAAATAATTATTATTACTGCTAATATTATAATAGTTGAGATGTCCCAAACTTCTTGAATGAGTAAGGGATAGTGTATATATCTAAAAATAACATTTATTCAATTAAAAATTTTTGCAGTATTAAAAATATTTTTTAATAAATCTTAATCACTTTTTCAAAGATTGGCCTTTCATTATTCATCATATTATTCTTATACCAGAGCTGTTTCTAATTTCTCTATGCAGAGCATTCAGAGTGCCTAACTCTTCTTTTTATCTCATTAATTAAAGCCTTTTTTTACTTATCTTTTCTTACTTATCTTGATTATATAGTTAAGATATATAATATTTTTCACTTATGAACTTGACTTTTTTTTAAATATATTTTATTGAGTTTTTAAAGAGAGGAAGGGAGAGGGATAGAAAGTCAGAAACATCTATGAGAGAGAGATATCGATCAGCCACCTCCTGCACACCCCACAGTGGAGATGTGCCTGCAAGCAAGGTACATGCCCCCAACCAGAATCGAACCCGGGACCTTTCAGTCCGCAATCCCACGCTCTATCCATGGAGCCAAACCGGTCTCAGCTGAACTTGACTTCTTATCCTAAGGGACAATCACTTTTTTCTTCAATTCATACTAAAGCAGGGTTACCCTAGTGTGAGAACATATCCTATTTAGTGCCTATAATTTTTCATTTTAAAAATCTCTTTCTAAAACTGTTTCTATAAAGTTTTATCTAGTACCATAAATGAAACACACAGATAATGTTATTTGAAATAAAGACCTTTCAATTTATATCTCTTGAGAAACATAATGCTTCATTCTCAGAAATTTACCTCAGAACCTAAAATAAAAGCAATAGGGGAAGCTAATTGCTGTTAAACTTTGACCTATCTTTAATGACATGTTAAATCTTACAGTGTCATTGGCTCCAGGTTTTGGTTTACAGTTCCTTTTTGTATATATATTTTCTTATTTTTTCTCTTTTTTTTCTTTCTTTTAAAAATTTTCTTATTTAATAAATATGTATTGTTCAGATTATTATTATTACAATTGTTCCTCTCCCCCCCCCCATAGCTCCTCTCTACCTCACTCCCACACCTACCTCTGCCCTTACCTCCCCCCTCATTATCCTCATCCATAGGTATATGATTTTTATCCAGTCTCTCCCTATAGCCCCTTCACCCAATTCCCCCTGAGAATTGTCAGTCCACTCCCTTTATATGCCCTTGATTCTATTATATTCACCGGTATATTCTTTTCATCAGATTTTTAATTCACTTGATTTTTAGATTCACTTGTTGATATATATGTATTTGTTGCTCATAATTTTTATCTTTACCTTTTTCTTCTTCCGCTTCTTAAAGAGTACCTTTAAGCATTTTATGCAATACTGGTTTGGTGTTGATGAACTCCTTTAGTTCTTATCTGTGAAGCTCTTTATCTACCCTTCAATTCTGAATGACAGCTTTGCTGGGTAGATTAATCTTGATAGTAGGTTCTTGCTATTCATCACTTTGAATATTTCTTGCCACTCCTTTCTAGCCTGCATAGTTTCTGTTGAGAAATCAGCTGACAATCATATGGGTGCTCCCTTGTAGGTAATTAACTGTTTTTCTCTTGCTGCTTTTAATATTCTTTCCTTGTCTTTTGCTCTTGGTATTTTAATTATGATGTGTCTTGGTGTGACCCTCTTTGGATTCCTTTTGTTTGGGGTTCTGTGTGCTTTCTGGACTTGTAAGTCTATTTCTTTTACCAAATGGGGGAAGATTTCAGTCATTATTTCTTCAAATAGGTTTTTAGTATCTTGCTCTCTCTCTTCTCCTGGCACCCACATAATTCTGATGTTGGTATGATTGAAGTTGTCCCAGAGGCTCCTTACACAATCTTCAAATTTTTGGATTCTTTTTGCTTTTCCTGTTGAGTGTTTTCTGATTCTTTATATTTCAAATCTTTGACTTGATTCTTGCATTCCTCTAGTCTGCTGTTAGGTCTCTGTATAATATTTTTTATTTCAGTCAGTGTATGTTTAATTTCTAGTTTGTCCTTTTTCATCTCCTTTTAGGTCTCACTTAATTTATTATATTTTCTAGGAAATTACTGAAAAACTTTATAACCATGGTTTTGAACTCTATAGTCAGTGGTTTCTTTTCCCTCCATTTCTTTTGTTTGTGATCTGACTCCACATTTTCGCTACTTCTCTGAATTGGTAGAATAACTTTGTGTGCTAGATGTCCTTTATGGCCCAGTAGTTCCGCCTCCCCAGTTATTGAGATGGACTGTCTTTGTGCACCTCTTTGTGGACTGTGTGTACAGCCTTGTTGTAGTTAAGTCTTGATTGTTGTTTGTGTCACTCAGGGGAATTGACTTCCAAGCCAGTTGGTTGTGAGGATCAGCTGTGTCTACACTGGGATAACTTCTGTGCTTGAGTCAGCTTCATGATACAAAACTTGCAAGATTGCAAAAGCCTCTGTGTTCAGTTTGGATGGTGTGGAGTCTCATGGCTGAGCAGACTGCCTTAGCTTTCTGTCAGCCCTGCCTTAAATGGCCCCTGCGTTTCAGTGCCCCTCTGTAATTGCTCCAGCCCTTTCTGCCTTTCTAGCTCCTGTGAGTTTCTGTGTGCTCCAGGGACCCGTATGAGTCTCAGTCCCTAGGGTCTCACCTGAAACTGGTGCTCAGTGCAGTCGGATTTGAATTTCAGTGTAATTGATAGGTTCTGTCTTCTTCCCACTAAAGAAATCTGTGGTACAATCAGCAGCCCGTCCTCTGCATACCCTTGCACATGCCTCAAGTCCTTTGCCTTTTGTGGCAACTCTATGTTTCTGTGTACTCCTCCCTTTTGATGACAGTCCAGACTCCCCCTGTATGAGTCTCACCCGGAACTGTGATTCAGTGAAGTCTGAACAGGGGTTCAGTGCAGTCAAAAAGGGGGCTCAGTGCAGTCGGGAGTTTCCATCTCCCTCCCACTAGAAGAAGCCTGGCCCTCTGCTGCCTGTCCTCTCCACATGTGTATCTCAGTTCCTCAGCTTTTTGTAGCTCTTCTGAGTCTCCATGAGCCCCTCTCTTTCCTTCTAGTTGTAAAATTTCCACTCAGCCAGCTTTTCCGTGGTTCTGGATGATTCTCCGTTCTGTCTTTTAGCTGTAGTTTTGAAATTGTTGTGCAAAACAGCAGTTTAGGTGTCCATCTATGCTGCCATCTTTGTTTCCCTTATTTATATATTTTCTATTTATGCATTGGAAATATGTGCAGTGACTACTAGAAATGTTCTGTGAACATATTTGAAAGGTAAATTGAATGCTTTCTGCTATGAGCTGTACCATATATCACTGTAGTACATTTGACCTACTTTCTAAACAGAATAAAATTTAGTATAGAAAACTATTATGTGTCTCTATGACAAAATTTGTTTCTTTTTCCAAAATATTATCCTATTATTATCAAAATTTAACTTTTTATGTGTTATCTAAATCTGTCTGTTCAGCATGTCAGACTATTTTATTAATCACAACTATTGAAGATGTGATTTTGTCAGAAATCAAAAATATATAGAGCAAGACCTACTGAATGAGTTGTAGCAAATAGAATTAGTGTAGTTATTGCTACTACCATAAGAGTGAAATATATACCTCACTGGTTTGGCTTAATGAATAGAGCTTCAACCTGTAGACTGAAGGTTCCTGGGTTCAATTCTAGTCAAGAGCATGTACCTTGGTTGTGGGCACATCCCCAAAAGGGGGTGTGTAGGAGGCAGCTGATCAATGTTTCTCTCGCATCAATGTTTCTAACTCTATCCATCTCCCTTCCTCTCTGTAAAAAAATCAATAAAATATATCTTAAAAAAGAATTAAATATATATTTTTTCATGTATCAGGAATTCAATTTGGATAAGTATGTAGAAATCTTGTTATATATAGAAAATTAGCATGTATTTTTAAATTTCCAAAGTCATTGAAAAAATAAATCTGAAGCCCTAACTGGTTAGGTTTAGTGGGTAGAATGGTGGATAGAATCTTGAGTTTAATTCCTGGTCAGGGGCACATACTTCAGTTGCAAGCTCTCTCCCTGTCACTGGTATGGGCATTTGAGGGAGGAAATGAATAAATGTGTCTCTCACACATTGATGTTTCTCTCTCTCTGTCTCTCCCCCTCCTTTCCATTCTCTCTAAAAATCAATCGAGAAAGTATTCTCAGGTGAGGATTAACAAAATTAAACAAAAGAAACAAAATAAAAAAAACCATGAAATCCAATATATGTTCATTTATGCCATAACACGTAATTACTAGTGAGTAAAAACAATTAAAACAGTCCCTGAATATTTCCCTTGTGATCCTTATGTTATCAATATAAGGAAGTAGTTAAAATGATTATTTCAAATGATTCCCTTAAAAATACTTAATGGTGTTTACACATTATAATAAACATAAATATATTTTTACAACCTTAATAATTTTAATAAGAAAAAATAGTGCTCAATTAAATAATAGTGTTGATTTTATCTGCTTTATTTATTTTTAAATTCTATTATAATTATTATATGTCCATTGTACTTTTTTTACATTTTTATTAATGTATTACATGTATACATACTTTAATCGACAATATGTTTATATAATTAGAAGAATTTTCAATTTATTTATTATGAAATATATTTTTAATTAAAATGCTATACACTCTAATCATTAAGTCTTCATCAGTCAATTACATAAACATAGTGATCCACTAACAGAAATTTTAAGGAAAACCATGCAAATTTAAATGACATCATAGTGTTAGTGCAAGAAACAGTATTAAAGTCAGGGTTCCACTGAAGTTTCTCTTTATGTTATAGATACTAATATTGATGTTTTGAGTTTTTATTTACTTCTAATTTGGGAAAATAAATCTACACCAAGCATTGACTTAAATAAACTCTGTAGTAAACAATATTGGTAGGTTAAATCAAGGAAAAGCCTATTCTTGGGTGTGATGTAATAGAGCTAATATTTTGCACAGGAGGACATAAAATTATTTTAAAATAAAAATCAGGACTTAACATTGCACAAAATGTTAACATAGCCATCTTGAAGAATTGAATCAATTTTAATCTCAAAGCTTCAAAATTACTTCCTCTGCATTTTGTTATTAACCATTAACAAAAAGAAGTTTCAAAATTACTTCCTCTGCATTTTGTTATTAACAATTAATAAAAAAATTATTAAAATTGATAGCATTAAAATCAATGAAGAATACACATTTGAAATTCAATTTGGCTGAATCTTCTAGGTTGAAGTATAATTAATGTAAACTGGTATGAATTATGCTCTGCATTTATTTAGAAAAAAAGCTAATTAAAATGCAATCTTAACCTATATAATTTTGTTAACCAATGTTACCCAAATAAGTTTAATCAAATAACAAATAAAACCTTCCAAAATGCAATATGATATTGGAAGCATATTTATCAAGAAAGAAACTACTGGACAATATATAATTAAAAGTAATATGATTAAAATATAATTAACTAATTAAAACAAATTATTCCCTTATGTGATTAAAGAAGAGGTGAGTGCTTGGATTTATTTGTCCTGATAATAGAAAGATGTATCCTAGGTTAAAGACATTTGCAACTATTTATTTTTAATACAACAAGATATCATTGTATGGATATACTCATTATAAAAACATGCTCTGCCAAGACTGGTTTAGCTCCGTGGATAGAGTGTTGGCTTGCAGACTGAAGGGTCCCCGGTTTGATTCCGGTCGGGGGCATGTACCTTGGTTGCGGGCACATCTCCACTGTGGGGCATGCAGGAGGCGGCTGATCGATGTCTCTCTCTCAATGATGTTTCTGACTTTCTATCTCTCTCCCTTCCTCTCTTGTAAAAAAAAATCAATAAAATATATTAAAAAAAACAAACAAAAAACATTCTCTTATTATTATAAATGAACAAGAACAATAAACATTCAGAATAAAAAGTATTTTCCTTTTTATTTTCAGTTCTTTAGCTTCCCTGGGATATCAGACCATGTGTGACTTATTTTGTTTGGCAAGAGAATAAGCAAAGTTGCAAAGTTTTAAGACAAAGTTTTGTACTGGTACAGATCCAAATTTTGAAGAGTTTTCAGACATTTCAAAGAAAGCATCATTTAAAAAATAACAACAACAAAAACACAAAAATATAATAACAAGAACAACCAAAATCCATATGGTCCAGAATGAAGCAATAAAACTTTTCCTTTCAGCTCTGTTTGCTTTATACATCCATTAACTAAACTCTTACCACACAAGAAGCACAATGCTGTTTTTATCCCTTTGTACTAAGCAATGAAAGTAAAACTGAAAGATACACTATTTTCATCCTACATTCTTTCTTTGACATTTTCTGTATTAAGCTGAGATAAATGTAAACAAAGGCAGCTGTCCATAATCATAATGTCTAGATATGTTTTCATTATTTCTTCTCAAAGGAAAATTATGTTGTACATTATAGTGTGGCCCTTGAATGTGTCCTGTCAAACACGATGGGTTCCATTTTTTTAAAAAAATAAATCATTATTTTAAAAACATAATTTCATAAATAGTTTTGACATTAAACATTTCAAAATAAGTAATGAGACAATTTTATGAATAAAATTTTGGCCTTAGCATTGGTTCCATAGATAAACTGATAAAATAAATATGTACATTTTTACTTATGAAAACACTTGTTCACAATTTGTATGTTAACTATGATTCAATAAATTAGTTACTATTTACCTAGAATTATCTTAGTAAACTTTTCTTTTTGAAAAATTGATGATTTCCAATTATACTTGTAGACAATAAAGACTTCTTTCTTTTCTGGAATATGTCCTCCAAAGTCTTGTTTCCTTCCAAAGTTCCAAAAGAAGAATGAATATCAATTTCTAAAATGTCCCTCAGAATCAAGTAACAATAAAGACAAAAATCAAACCCTCCTTGGAAAATTTAAAATAATGATTTTATTTTCTACATGATGCATATTTTTTTTATTTGCTTCTTTAAACAAGTATGCAGCAATTTATTTAAGGGATACAGCAGTAACAACCATCAAATTAGACACTCACTGTCTTTTGTTCATCGAAAATGTAAATAAAGAAGTATCCATATGCTTCCTTTTCAAGCAGCTTTCAGGCCAGCAGAGTGTTAGTAGTGATGATGATGGTGGTGATGGTGGTACTGG
>PVJN01028676.1:0-26819 GCA_004026805.1 Lasiurus borealis
GAGGAGAGGAGAGGAGAGGAGAGGAGAGGCATGAAAAATTAATCCTAGCCTAGCCATCATGGCTCAGTGGTCAAGATTCAATTCCCAGTAGAGGCATATGCTCGGTTGTGGGCTCGATCCCTAGTGTAGTCTGTGGAGACAGCAGCCAATCAATAATTCTCTCTCATCATTGATGTTTACATCTCTCCTCCCTTCCTCTCTGAAACCAATAAAAATATATTTTAAAAACTTGACCCTAGTCTATGCCAGGGAACGAGCAATGTACTAAATACCCATAAATAAATCAGAAATGGTTTCAGGCCTCCAGAAAGTAAGACAATGATAATATTATTAACAACTACTACAGATGCTTGTACTACTATAGCAATGACTCATATTAGCATCACACTGTTACTGGAAATTTCCATCTGGATATTCTCAATGCAACCACAATTCAAAATATTCAAACCAAACTCATAATTTTGGAACCTTTATCTCCTTCAACCACTAGCAATTCCAGCTCCAAGGCCTATTTCCTTTATCCTCTAATACCCATGAAACCCATCCACTTGTTTCCATAAACTTCACCTCCACATACAGCCTAGCCACCACAAAGCTCTCATTCGGCTCCTAATAGGTCTACTGAAATCTACCCTTAGTCACCCCCAACCCATTTTCTACAATGTAGATCCAAAATGCAAATCTGATCACAAATGTTTTTATGTTATTCTCCCGATTGCCTTCCCCCCTTCACTCTAGCTGGCTTAACCTCTTTGATGGCTTTTAAATGCTCATCTGATGAAATCCAAAAGGTCACCGTGGCCAAAAACAACCTTCCCAAAAAAAGACCTGTGACACAAGTCAATTTAGCTAAGCTAACAAAATTTCCTAGAAATCCCTCCCTTAAAAGGTTTGAGTTAGAGCCGGCTACAAGAGAAATCTGCTTGCAATTTTGAAGGCAGAAGCAAAACAGCTATTAGGCTCTGAAGGTCATTTTAGGGCATTGGGCACAAAGTTAATGGAAAGATATAGTACAGCACCTTAAACCACACAGTTGTATGTAGTGTATACTAGGTATCCTGGTTAATAATGTGGATTTTTTTCAATAGATGGAGTTACATATATTCTATCTAATAAAAGAATAATAAGCAAATTTACCATTACTACAACACACAAGATGGCCGCCCCCATGTGGACACAAGATGGCCACCACAAGATGGCCAGCAGGAGAGAGTAGTTGGGGGGTGATCAAGCCTGCAGGGGAGGACAGTTAGGGGTGACCAGGCCAGCAGAGGAAGGAAGTTGGGGTGACTGGGCCTAGAAGAAAGGGCAGTTGGGGGGACCCAGGCCTGCAGGAGAGGTCAGTTAGGGGTGATTGGGCCTGCAGGGAAGAGCAGTTAGGGGTAACTAGGCCTGCAGGGGAGGGCATTTAGGGGTAATCAGGCTGGCAGGGGAACAGTTAGGCATCAATCAGGCTGGCAGGGAAGTGAGTGGTTAGGGGGTGATCAGGCTGACAGGCAGAAGTGATTAGGGGCCAGCAATCCTGGATTGTGAGAGGGATATCCAACTTCCCATTTAGGCCCAATCCTCAATGGGTCCCAGATTGGAGAGAGTGCAGGCTAGGCTGAAGGACACACACACCCATGCATGAATTATGTGCACCAAGCCTCTAGTGTTGATATATATGCTATTTGATATATATGCTATTTTGTTGTATTGACAACAAGCTTCACAACTTCATATGTCAAATTTTCTGAAGGTGTTAACAACATAGATATTTTTACACTTAAAAATGTTGAATTCCATGCCAAAAAAAAAAAAAGCATTTGCAGGAAGTTTTAATTCATTACTTTATTTTGAAGAAAAGTGCTGCTGAATACTTCAGGAAGCTTATGGTGAACATGCTCTATCTCAAGATACTTATGAACGCTAGTTTAAATGTTTTAAAAGTGATGATTTCAATGTGAAAGACAAAGAACACCCAGGTCAACCAAAAAAGTTTGAAGACCAACAATTACAAGCATTACTGGATGAAAATGTATGTCAAACTCAAAAACAACTTGCAGAAAGATTAAATAATTTCTGATCATTCACAAGCAATGATTTTAAAGGAAGGAAAATGGGTGCCACATCAACTGAACGAAAAACAAATGGAAAACCGAAAAGTCAGTAAAATGTTGCTTCAACAGCATGAAAGAAAGTCTTTTTTGCATCAAACTGTGACTGGCAATAAAAAAAAATTTATTTTGAGAATCCTAAATGCATGAAATCATGGGTTGATCCAGGTCAACCATCAACATCGACTGCAAGGCCAAATCCCTTTGGAAAGAAGACAATGCTCTGCATTTGGTGGGATCAAGAAGGTGTGGTGTATTATGAGCTTCTAAAACCAGGTGACAGTGTTAATACTGATTGCTACCAACAGCAAATAATCAATTTGAACCATGCTTTGATTGTGAAATGAGAAGAATGTGTCCGAAGATACAGCAAAGTAATTTTATTCCATGATGACGCACCATTACATATTTCAAAACCAGTTAAAGACATGTTAAAAGATCTTGCGTGGGAAGTATTAACCTACCCATCATATTCACCAGACCTTGCTCTTTCAGATTACCACTTATTCTGATGGATGGCACATGCATTTTCTGAGCAGCACTTCAAATGTATAAAGAAGTGGAAAATTAGGTCTCTGAATGGTTTACCTCAAAACAAGAAAAGTTCTATTGAGATGGTATCCACAAATTACCTGAAAGATGAAGAAAAGGTGTAGCTAGCAGTGGACATTACTTTGAATAAAGCACTTCTGATGTTTCTCTTAAAATTATCATGTTTTCTTTTATTACAAAAGATACACCTAGTACATGTTGATGCTATTTTGCTGGCTCCCTGTAGGCACAGGGCAGTATCTGAGTCTGCTGCTCCTCCAGGATCTGCTGGGTAACATTCATCCTCTCGGAATCCTGGCACTTCTAGCCTCCCTGGGCCAGGTACATGTGCAGCCCCATGGTAAAGAACACCCCAGCTCTTCCTGGAGGTCACCCACATTGATAAGACTGGAGGGGGCAAGAGTCGGATATAGGCTCCAGTTTGTTCTTGTGGGTTCTAGTTCATGTCTAGTTGTCCTTTCTGATTACCAGCCTAGGTGACTCACTACACTGCCGTAAGTGGTGAGACTGGCATCCTATTACTGGTGCAAAGAACAGCTTTATTTTGACATTAACACTCTAATTCATTTTGTCCTTCATAGCACCATAAGGTCATTTTAATAGATTTGCTTTTTCATTTCACAAATGAGGACACTAAAATATGAGAGAATTATACATTAAAAAATATAAAACATTGATGAAGTAAATGAAAGTAGACACAAGTAAATGGAAAAACATCCCATGTTCATGGATTGTAATACTTAAAATTGTTAAACTATCCATACTACCCAGAGTGATTTATATATAACTATCTAAATCCCCACAGCACTGCCCAGCTGGTGTGGCTCAGTGGACTGAATGCTGTCCTATGCACCAAGAAGTCAATGGTTTCATTCCTAGTCAGGGTACATGCCCAGGTTGCAAGCTCAATCCCCAGTAAGGGGCATGCAGGAGATAGCCGATTGATATTTCAATCTCTCTCTTCCTCTCCCTTCCTCTTTCTTTATAAAAATCAATAAAAAGTATATTTGAAAAAAAATAATCCAAAGGCATTTTTCACAAAAACAGAAACAGCAATCCTAAAATTCACATGGAACTACAAAGGACTACAAAAAGCCAAACCAATTTTGAGAAAGAATAAAGCTGAAGTAATCACACTTAGTGGTCCCAAAATATATTACTAAGTTATTATAATTAAAACAGTATAATACTGAGGTAAGAATAGACATATGAACCAATGGAACAATAAGAGAGCCCAGAAATAAACCCATGTAAAAATGACCAATAAGCAATGGAGAAAAAATAATCTTCAAGAAATGGAGTTGGAAAAACTGGATATTTGTATGTAAAAGAATGAAATTGGACCCTTATCTTACACCACATGCAAAAGTCAACTCAAAATGGATTAAAGACTTAAACATAAAATCTGAAACTGTAAAACTCCTAGAAGAAAACATAGGATAAATATTCCATAACAATGGTCTCAGCACCTATGTCTTAGCTAGGACACCAAGAGCACAGGTAACAAAAGCAAAGATAGATAAGTGAGACTATGACAAACTAAAAAGCTGCTACATAGCTAATGAAACAAGAGTAAAAAGACAACTTACAGAGTAGGGAAAAATATTTGCAAATCATAAATCTAGCAAGGAGTTAATATCCAAATATATATAAGGAACTCCTTCAACTCCATAGCAAAAAAACATGCAAATCAATTTAAAAATGGGAGGGTGGGGGAACTTGAATAGACATTTCTCCCAAGGAGACAAGCAAATGTCCAAAAGGTATATGAAAAGGTGCTCAAAAAATCACTATCAGAAAAACACAAATCAAAGATACAATATAGCCTAAGAAACCTGAAACATCAATAGAAAGAACAGATGCACCCCTATGTTCATAGCAGTGTTATTTACAATAGCTAAAATCTGGAAACTACTGTTCAAGTGCCCATTAGTACATGAATGGACCAAAAAAAAATTGTGGTACTTTTACAAAATGGAACTTGCAATTGTAAAAAAAGAAGAATCTATTGTCCTTTGAGACAGCATGGAGGGACCTAGAGATGATTATGCAAAGTGATATAAGCTAATCGGAGAAAGACAAATATCACATGATCTCACTTATATGTGAAATCTAATGAACACAATAAAATGATGAATAAAATAGAACCAGAGGCATGGAAACATGAAACAGACTGATGAATTTCAGAGGGAACAGGGCCAGACAGTGGGGAGAGATTAACCAAAGAACTTATATGCATACTAGAGGCCCAGTACACAAAATTCATGCACTTGGGGTGGGGAGTGTCCCTAAGCCCAGCCTGCACCCTCTCCAATCTGGGATCCCATGGGGGATGTCTGACTGCCAGTTTAGCCACAACCCCACAGGGATGGAATTGGACATCCATCTCACAATCTGGGCCTGCTGGCTCACAACTGCTCACCTGCTTGCCTGCCTGATCATCCCCTAACCACTCCCCTGCTGGCCTGATAATGCCTAGCTCTTCCCCTGCCAGCACCATTGCCCCAAAACTGCCCTCCCCTGCCAGACCGATCGCCCCCAAGTGCCCTCCCCTGCTGACCCAGTAATCCCCAACTGCCCTCCCTTGCAAGCTATCTTGTAGTGGCCATCTTTGACTACATGGGGGTGGCCATCTTGTGCAAGGATGTGAGGGTCAGTGTGCATATTACCTCTTTATTATATAGGATTATTATATAGGATTGGCATTGCCCATCAACACAGACAGTAGGAAGGACTGAGGCAAGGAGGGAGGGCAAGGAGGGTGAAAGAGAGGTAAATCTGTAATACTTTCAACAATAAAGATAAAAAATATATATATCACCTCACACTTGTGAGAATGACCAAAAGTTAAACAATGGTTATAAGAATGAGAAGAAACTGAAATCCTTGCACACTATTGGTGGGAATATAAAATGGTACAGCCACTATGAAAAGCAGTATGGAGGTTCCTGTAAAATTTAAAAAAACAACAACCACATGATCCAGCAATACCACTTCTGGATATTTATCCAATGTAACTGAAATCAGGACTACAAAGAGATATTTGCACTCCCAGGGACATTGCAGCATTATTCACTATAATCAAGATGTATAAACAACCAAAATGTCCACTGATGGATGAAGAAAATGTGCAATGGAATACTATTCAGCTTTAAAAAAAGAAATCCTGGCATATGTAACAATATGGGTGAAGCTGAAGAACATTATAAGTGAAATAAGCCAGTCATAGAAGTTAAATATCTCATGATACCTTTTTTATGATGAATCTAAAATAGTCAAACAAGTAGAAACAGAGAGAGGAATAGTGGTTGCCAGAAGCTGGAGTGAGGTAGATACAGAGAGTTGCTATTCAAAGAATATAAAGTTTCAAAAAAAAAATACTGATGCCTGGGTCCCAGACCCAAACATCCAATTTAATTGGTCTGAGAAGCAACCTGAGTATAGAAATTTGTTAAGCTCCCCTGTGCTTTAAATCTATAGTCAAATTTGAGAGCCATATTAAAGTAGATGTGTTATTTCATTTAATCAATAGATTGTTGTTATTAATTTCATTTTACAGATGAGAAAACTGAGATTCAGAGAGATTCAGCAACTTAAACAAGTCTGCTCAACTCTCAAAACCTGTGTACTATACTATGTTACCTTCTGAACTACAAATATGCTAAAGCCACCAGTATGGTTATTACAGTCTCGAAACACTGCTGAGAAAGAGCAGTGTTAGTACCTTTGCAAATATGCCCATTGGGTTTGAAAGGGGCCTCCCTGGGAATCCTGAGCTCTAGTATCAGTTTTGTTTTTTTTGTTTGTTTGTTTTCTTTTGAAATACAGACCATAACCCATAGAGTGTAATAAAAACAATTTAGTGCCAAATCAATAAGTGGGGTTTTTTTATTAGAATAGACTAGAGGAAAACATAACAGTGCCAAACTGCATTGCATATAGTATAAAAGTATTAATTATAAGTACTGAGTTTTAAAACATATGTATGTGTGTGTGTGTATGTATGTGTGAAGTAAATCGTATTAATTAACATGAATAGCAGCCAAATATGTTTCAAAGATACTCTAGCTAGAGATAAAAGCATAAGATTACAAAGACAATCCTGAAAATATTATTCATTTTCTAATTTGCATATATTTATTTGTGTTTGCCTCTGATCCGAGGATGTTTTTCTTCTCCTCCCACCATTCAAGCACAACTTAGCTGTCCCCTTTCCTTCTGTCCCTAGGCAGAATTAACTGTCCTTCAGTGTATCACCACTGTTACCTCAACCACACTTAATGCATTTTTAAAGCACTTTTTTTCAAGTTCTTCATTGGAAAGGACAGTGTCTCTCCAAGCAATGGAACAAGACAAGAGCTTGAAACACAGTAGAGCATAACTTTTTTAATAGGTACAACAGCTCTCCATTATTTTACTCATGACATTTTGGTGATACAAATTATAAGTTAAGAATGAATTACATCTTCCATGTTTCTGAATAATCACAAATTACCACTAGAGTCACTTTAACATCTGGCTTATCCACATCTAGTGTAGACAATCCTCTGCTCTGCCAAAGATTGCATCAAAGAAGAAGGAAGACAAACTTTAAAAGTAGCTCTACTGGATTAGCTTATAATGTTTATAACAGCCTCCTCTCTTATCTATTTTAATATTAAATTGACTTTTTCCATTCCTGTTTCCATATTTACTTTTAACTAAAAATATTTATTGAACACTTACCAAATAAAATACACTAAATAAGTTGTGGTTTGTTTCCAGTTTATGAATGGTAATGGGGAAAAAAACATTTCTGCTAAAACATCAATCAAAAAGAAAGAAACAACCATTTACTCTCTCTTAATCTTAACTTCTTAACGTCATCCAACTCTTTTTATCATCTATGTTTATCTAAATAAAGGCATTTTATCATATCTTTCCAATTTCTTAACTTTACTGAAATATTGGGACTATTTGATAAATCAGAAAGGCCTTTTAAAAACATAAAATATATAGAGAGATGTATATGTACATATAACAAATATATGATTTTAATTTTATATCCCTGATCAGACAAAAGTGCATTATCAGAGTGATCTGACTAATTAAAAGATTTAACACATATCATTCACTGTATATATTAAGTACCAGCTGGTATGAAAACTACATAAATTTAAAATTCAAAGAAAGCAATTTTAAATTTTAATCAGATAGAAATGAGAACTATAATTGGAAGCATTCCAGAAATCATGTTCATAAAAATCTATTTCAGGAATCCATACCTTTGCCAGTCTTTCTGCAAAGTTAAGCTTCAATATTCCTAGTTACAAACTTATACAATCTTAAATCTTTAAAAGAAAATCACATACCATATTTTTGCTTCAAGTTTTGGCTCAAATCAAATGACTTTATGATCTTCTAATTTGTGCAGCTTCACATAACACTATGGGCCCAACTATTAGTCAACAGCCAACCATGCTGGAGTAGACCGGCAGACGGCTGATTCATCTCGGGGAAAAAACGGGCTGCAGCATCTACAGTTCTGCTGATGTCCAAAGAGGGTAAAGAATTGGTCATAAGCCAAGTATTTCCTCTCCAAGCACAGACAGAAAAACTGGAAGTAGGCAAAACTCAGAGTTTGCTACGCTTGAATTTCAATTTAAACGTGATTCTTTCAGGCCAGATAAAGGGCCAGTGGGGGAGGGTACAAAGTAATAATTTGCAAAGCCTTACTTACTGTTGTAGGTAAGTTTATAGCAATGTTTTCCTTATTCACTTAATTCCATTAACAATGTTTATATGGCTCACCAGTACTATGCTAAATATTTAGTTTGTACTCTGCATAGAATTCCCTCAGGTAACCTATAACCAAACAATGAATTTCCTGTTTTCCTCATTTTAGTCCATTTAATTTTACATAACATCTCTCTTATCTACCAAATACGTAATTAAACTTCACAGAATTAAAATAATAAACCATCATCTATTACTTTTCATCATCTATACATCTGAAGCAGCTGCTTAAGTAGAACATTAGGATAAAAATGCTACAGACACAAGTCAGAAAGGGAGATCAAGTTACAAATGTGCCCAGGGACTACAGGAACCAAAGAAGCTTTCCTTTCTCCTCTTCCCAGTCCATTTAGGGGGCTCCTCACAAATAAGAACCCACAAATTAAAGGACACAGCTTAACAAAGGGACCCCAAACCTAAACCCTACCCAAAACTCAAATGAGACAGATAAATTATCCTATACAATAAAAAGCTAATATGCAAATAGACCAAACAGCAGAACAACCAAACAACCAAACAACAAGTCACTATGATGTGTGCTGACCACTAGGGGGTGCATGCAGAACATGGCGGGCATTGGCAGCAGGTGGCAAAGCACAGAACATGGTGGGTATCCACCATGGCGGGATAGTGGAGCAAGAGAGCAGGGGGCACCAGATCAAGGCAGGGTGCCAGTCACTGTCATTGGGCAAGCCTCTGGTGATTACTGAAAATTCTCTACTCCCATGCACCACAATCCCGCCTGGCACTCACACCTAATGCTGGTGTCAGCCTGCTCCCACCCACTTCCAGCACCCGGCTCCTACCCCAATCACTCGGTGCCATCAATGGGTGCCAGGGGTGGCTGTCAGCCCTGATCGCCCCTCAGGGTTTCTCCACCTCCCCCTGCTTCTGAGAGGCAATCAGGGCAGCAGCCACCACTCACACCCACTGACGATCCCGGCCCTGCTTGCACCCGCTGCTGGCACCAGTCCCAATCACTCCTCGCCATCAGCAGGTGTGAACTGGGCCAGTGCCATCAGCACATGGGAGCAGGGCTGCCATCAGACAGGGGGCTGGGGGTCACAGCGGGAGAGGCCGGGTGAGGGCATGGAGGATGAACCAAGACCTATCCCTGTGCCCACCACAGCCTCGAATCCCACAGTTCCTTTCAAAATACACAAATTTGTGCACTGGGCCCCTAGTTATCATAAAAAGGAAGGAGGGAAGGAAGAAAGAAGGAAGGCAGAAAGACTGGGAAGGAGGGAGGGAGGAAGAAAGGGAAGGAAAGAGGGAGGGATGGAAGGAGGAAAGGAGGGAAAGAGAGAGGGAGGGAGGGAAGGCTCTTAATCACCCTCTAGAATGGCATACTGAAGACCTTACATATAATAGAGAAGAAATACTCTTGGCCAAAAATCATTCCTCTATAATTTTTCTATTGGAAACTACTACTCTCATCCATAAAAGTAAGATTAATAAATTAGCAGCAAAAATCTAATATTTAAATATCTTTATAATGGATTTTTGTAACTCACTTTATAACTAATTTCTAAAGAATCAGTTTAAGTCAAAATTATACCAGAAGGCATTCCAATAAAGCAAAAGGTGTTGTGGTATTTAGAGATGTAAACATGAATTTTAGTTATGTTATTATTATAGCATTTAATACTATATATTAGTAATTATTGACTAATAATTATAACATATTATTTTTATATATTATAAATAAATGAGCATTGATTTAAATCTGGAAATTGATCTGGCAGAGATCAAATAGAAGTTTCTGATATGAAAGATATTTAGCTATGTTATTATCAAATTAGTTGCATATAATTTCAAAACAGTTATGGGGGCTAGGTATAAACTTGACTCTATTTCATTATTTCAACACATATTAGAAGTACCCAACTGACTCCAAACCTAAGACCATGACCATTGCACTGACAGTTTGGACAGGAAATATCTGAACCCTTCTTTTTCTCGTGAGTACTCAAAAAACAGAGAGGAGACCATACTCTGTTTTCAGGAAATAAAACTTCAAATGTATTACCCCTCAAAATCTTAGGTAATAAAAATATATGTGTGAAATAATTAAAAAGGTATGTAGAACCCTCCTTCTTTGAGACACTGTAACATCCATTCCTGGATTAAGCCAAGGTCATCAGAGAGCTGTATACCTGGGCCACACCACATTGCTGGTCACAGCCACCCTGCAGAACTGCTTTAAGAAGATGAATAATTATTTATTGAGAACATACTGTGATCTTTACCTACATCTCAATGCTTTCAAGGTAAATATTCTGCTTATGTTAGGAAAGAAAAAAATCAGATCTTGAGAAGTTATTTCCCCCAAAAGACACAGAGCTACACCATAGGCCTATATTGAAGGATATTATAAAAATTAGCCCAACAAATCCTGTTGAAAGTCATGGTAACAAAGTTAAGGACATTTTGCATTACACTATAAGGAATCCACTTTAAAAGAAACAATAGCAGAAATTTCACTCTGAATTCTATACAGGAACAACTTTGTTCCACTTAGGCAATTGGCTTTTCTCAAGAGCTTTTCCATTAATCATTAAGTTTTTGTGTTTTTTCTCTTTGCTTGGAAGATAGAAAACTCAGAATTAAATGTAGGACTAGCTCTAACAAACATACACCATTTCAGAAGGTAGGTGTTACAGGTTAATGTCAATGTTTTCTTTATCTCACTTCATCTTTTTTTCTCAATGATATAATCTTATTCTTTTCCATCTCAATTTACATGTTCATACTATTACAAACTACTAAGTGCTGAGGAAAAATATTTTAAAAAGCCACTTATAATAATCAAAATAAAAGGACAGTAATTCAAGTATTTCTTGAAATATATTAGAGTCAAACCTTAATAAAACATTCTAAATTATTTCATCCTTGCATAAGTCATCATTGAGTTAATATAGTTAACCTATCTAATAAAAGAGTAATATGCAAATTAACCATCACTCCATTATACCCACAAGTCACACCCACCAGCCAATCAGGAATGAATATGCAAATTAACCCCAACTAAGATTGCTGTGGCCATGAAGTGAGCAGGAGGTTTATGGAGGAAGCTAAGCTTTCTGCACATCCTGGCAAGCCCAGACCTCCACTCCAGGCTACAAAGTTTCAATTATCAAAGATAAATAAATCTGAGATACCAGGGACCCCTCTTGAGTTGCCAGGGGGGCGTGGCCAGACTGCAAATCAACACAGTCCCCTCACTCAGGCTGCCCCATGCCCTAAGGGAACCCTCACCCTGATCCAGGACACCTTTCAGGGCAAACCAGCTGGCCCCCATCTATGCACCAGACCTCTATCCTATCTAATAAAAGAGTAATATGCAAATTGACTATCACTCCAACAAACAAAGTGGCTGCCCCTATGTGGTCAAAGGTCCTTCCCCCATGTGGGCACAAGATGGCTACCACAAGATGACCAGCAGGGGAGGGCAGTTAGGGGCAAACAGGCTGGCAGGGGAGCAGTTAGGCATCAATCAGGCTGGCAGAGGAGTGGTTAGGAGGTGATCAAGCTGGTAGGCAGAAGCAGTTAGAGGCAATCAGGAAGGCAGGCAGGCGAGCAGTTGGGAGCCAGCAGTCCTGGATTGTGAGAGGGATGTCCCAGGTTGGAGAGAGTGCAGGCTGGGCTGAGGGACCACCCCCCCCACACACACACACACACACACACACACATATTCTGTGCACTGGGCCTCTAGTTTATTATAAGTTATAACTTAAAATATAGTTATATGTCCATATATGGCATCTGTTAGAATGGGAATAATTTGAGGGATTTCATTTGGTAAAGATTAGATTGTGAAGTTCTATTGGTATATTTACCATATTTACTCAGATCTGCTTCTGCATTCATTCTGATGAATTATTTTGACTGAAGTATATTTTTAAAATTTAGCTTCACAGAGATATGTAGTTATAAAAAATGAATATTTTAATAGCCTTCTCAGCTAATTATAGATATTTAATACAACATCAAAACTCAAGAAGTGATAGTTTCTTAGAACCACATTATGCCAGTAGTACTTTAACAACCAAAACCAAATTAAAAAACATAAGAAGCCAAGACCAGTTTGGCTCAGTGGATAGAGCGTCGGCCTGGGGACTGAAGGGTCCCAGGTTTGATTACAATGAAGGGCATGTACATTGGTTGCAGGCACATCCCCAGTAGGGGGCATGCAGGAGGTGGCTGATCGATGTCTCTCACTCATCGATGTTTCTGGCTTTCTGTCCCTTTCCTTTCCTCTCTGTGAAAAATCAATAAAATATATTTTAAATAAATAAATAACATAACATAACATAAGAAAAAGGATACCAAAAAACAATATATCTCATGTTTTAGAGAAAAGATTCCTTTATTAACTGTTGGTCAAGAATATGTTTATATCCTTTCAGAAAACAACTCCAAGACCAAGTGGACTCCTGCAACAGAGAGGAACTGACAGGTCTGCGCCAACCACGAAGACAAGAGGAGAAACAGTCCAGAGATGGAAGATGCGGATGATGCCTTGCCATGTGAGCAGTCAGCAGCTGTGCGTCGCTACAGGATGCCCAGGACCAAACCAGAGAGAGTCGGACCGGCATTGCCACCATTTGTCCACTATCCAGATACCATTGATGACATGTACACATAAGGAACAGTTTGACATTGAAATTGGGATTCAAAGCTATCAGACATTGAAATTGGGACTCAAACATTTTTCTTTTGCGCTTGTGGGTTTATTTCTAGCCTACAGGGGCCAGATGTTTTTAAAGACAAGAATCAGGGAGTGAGGGGGAAGCAGATGCAGAGGCAAAGAAGCAATGAACAGATTGTCATGCTACAGTGGGAAGGCAGGGGAGTTGGGGGGGTGGGGCCTGTAGGAGATCAATCGAAGGACTTGTATGCATGTGTGTGTAAGCATAGCCAGATAAAAAGTATCAATATAGTAGGAAGAGAGGAAACACCTTATCAAAGAATATCTACAAAAATCCTACAGCTAGCATTGTACTTAATAGTAAAACTCAGAATAATTTTCTTCTTCTAAGACTGGAAACAAAGCAAGTATGTCCACTCCCATCATTCTTATTTGAAACAATATTAGAAGTTCTAATTACTGCTATAAGGCAAGAAAAACTTCAGATGACATTAGTGTCTGTATTTTTTAGAAAAGCTAAAAGTATCCATAATCTTTGGTCTAAAATGTGAGTTCAGTAAGGTTTCAGGACAAAACATCAACAAACAAAACTAAGTGCACTTATATATAATAACAAAGAAATGGAAACATAAATTTAAAATGCAGTATCATTTACAATTGCTCAAATGAAAATTAAATATAAGATACCTATAATGAAAATTATAAAATGATGATAAAAGAAATCAAGGAAGACCTAAATACATGGAGAAATATACCATTTTCACAGATTGGAAGAAACAATTTCGTCAAGAAGTTAAGTCTCTCTAAATTGATATATAAGTTTAAAACAGTCCCTATTAAACACAAAGTTAAATTATAGTAACAAAATTCTACAGTGCAAAGTTTATAAAATAGGCCTTCCAAAAAAAAATAAGTCAATCAAAATTAAGTTGAATTTGTTAAAGTAATTACACCATCCTATACAATAAAGAGCTAATATGCTAATTAGACCAAAGGACAGCTTTCCAGATGAAGCCAGGGCTCAAAGGCCAAGGCAGCTGGGTCTGTGAGGGCTGAGGCAGCTGGGGCTGCGAGGGCCGGGCCCCTTGCATGAAGTTCATGCATCAGGCCTCTAGTTCATTATAATTACACTAGTGTCCCAATTCGTGCACACTGAAAGGAAATTATTTAGAAGAGATATTTTAATACCGCTAGTCACCTTTTCTCTATAATAAAAGTGTCAATCAATTTCAAAATCAACAATGACAGATCAAAACACACACATGTGATTGGCACCATCAAGAGCTTTATATGTATCATGCAAGCATGAGTCAACTTAACCCTTTATATCTATAATAATAAAAGCATGATATGCTAATTATTTCAGATATCCTTCCAGACAAAGCCATGGTGTGGTGGCTGTGAGGGCTAAAAGCAAGCAGCTGTGGCATCAGGCAGTGGCAGCAGCGGTGAGGTGATGGGGGCAGTGCCTTCCCCTAATCAGCCTGGTTGCCTCCCACAGAGGGAGGCCAGACTGTGGTTTAGAGGAGCAGGTATAGGCCATCAGTAGAACATCTTCTGAAGGCTCCTGGACTCTGAGAGGGGGCAGGCTGCACTGAGGGACAACCCCCTCACCCAGTACACAAATTTTCATGCACTTGGCCTCGAGTAGTACATAGATAAACTTGCTTAATTAGACCTACTTTCTGATTTAGCTAAACTTTTTCCAGCCCAGTGAAGCATCCCAACTTCTCTTTCAGGTAATTGTCAGCAACACAGCAGTAAATAACTCCAAGCAGATTATTATTGTAGATCACACAGGGAGAACAAAGGGTAAAATATTGAACTGCAGCAGTGTTTGACTATATTCTGTGCAGTGAGAAAACCTGAAGTCATTTTCAAGTTCCAGCATTTCTTACTTCTTTTCAGTCGGGTCAAGTTTCTAACTTTCTAAATCTCTATTTTCTGGCTAATGAAAAGAAAACAGCATTCTACCGAGTCTCCTATCTACCTTCTCCAGGACTTAGGTGTGGATCAAATGAGATGAGGCACAGAAAAACACTTCACAAACATTTCGTTAAACTATAAAATGTTTGCACCTGGCTGCAAAGCAAGTTGGGTTCCTGGGCTGAAGAAACTCCAAGGAGGCTAGTCTCTAGGGAGAGGAAGCCAGGCATTGCTATGTGACATCATTACCCGGGTGCCCACAGCGACATTTTCTAGGCTGGACTGAGGTGTGGGTTGCATTTTGCTCCATAGGATCTTGGCAGCATTGGCTGCAATTTGATGGGGTGTCACTCTGGGGTGGTGGCAGGGCCTGTGTTCACTTGGGGGAAGCAGAGTTAGTTTGTCGGCACCAAGTCCATGGTGCCATTTATTTTTAAACTAGTGGCCCACTGCATGAAATTCGTGCATGGGGCGGGTATCCTCAGCCCAACCTGCACCATCTCCAATCTGGGACCTCTCGAGGGATGTCCGACTGCCTCAATCTGGGACTGCTGGTTCCTAACCACTCACCTGCCTGCCTGTTTGATTGCCTCTAACCACTCTGCCTACCAGCCTGATCTCCCCCAACTGCCCACCCTGCCAGCCTTCTTGCCCTCAACTGGCCCCCTTGCCAGCCTGCTCACCCCTAATTAACACCCACACCACTTGATCTCACCTAACTGCCCTCCTCTCCTGGCCTGATGGCCCCTAACTTTCTCTGTCTTGGCCCCGCCACCATGGCTTTGTCCGGAAGGACATCCAGAAGGTCTCCCAGTCTAATTAGCATATTACCCTTTTACAGTGGTACTAGGAGATATGAGTTAAATTCATTCCATAACCTTGAGGCATGGGAAACTATGAGATGCTCGAGTCACAGTAAACTGGTGGGTCGTGTGCAGCCGGCCGATCCGTGTGATTACTCCTATGTCAAATGTTGCTCGTATTTCAAAGCAAAAATCGCTTGCTCGGTGGCTCGTATCTCAAAAATCTCGTATTTTAGGGCACTCGTATCTCGAGGTACAACTGTAGATGACCAGTGAGCATCATGGCAGCTGCTGCATTGAGCATCTGCCCCTGGTGGTCAGACGGATGGGTATTTAGCATTATAGATGAAAGACAGATAGTCTCAAAAATAATCTTGTGGACTTTAAAGGATAAAAAGAAAAAGAATGAACACAACTTGAAACAATTCTGTGAATACCTTTATTAGCTGCTAAAAATAATGGTATATATGCAAGAAAAGCACAGACAAATGAGACAATAAATTTTTTTTATGTCAAAGGACACAGTAGAATGAAAAAATGTATGGAATAGAAGAAAATCATATATCTGATAAGGGGTTAATATCCAGAATATATAAAAAGGTGCCAACAATTCAATAACAAAAAAATCACATAACCAGATGAAAAAAATAGGCAAAGAACTTGAACAGACATTTCTCCAAAGATGATACACAAACAGCCAATAGGCATTTGAAAAGATGCTCAGCATTAGTAATCAGAGAAGTACACATCAAAACCACAATGAGATATCACCTCACATCTATCAAGATAGCAACTATTAACCAATTAATCAATAAGTGATAGTGAGGCCAAAGAAATTAGAACCCTTGAGTATTGTTGGTGAAATGGTACATACAATCGTTATGGAAAACAGTATTGAGGTTTCCTAAATAATTAAAAATAGAACTACCATATTATCCAATAATCCCACTTTGTGGTATATATAAAGCAATAGAAAGCAGGTCTCAGAGAGATATTTGCACACCTATGTTCATAGTGCATTATTCTCAATAGCAAAGAGGTAGAAGCAACCCAAATGTATGAGCAGAGGCATGGAAAAACAAAATATGGTATATATACACAATTGAATATTATTTAGCTTTAAAAAGGAAGGAAATCATATTATATGCTACAACATGAATGAACCATTAGGACATTAGATGAAATGAAATAAACCAGTCACACCCTAGCTGATTTGGGATAAAACACTGGCCTGTGGACTGAAGGGGTCTGGGTTTGATTCCAGTCAAGGACACATGCCTCAGTTGTAGGCTTGATCCTCAGTGGGGTGTGTGCAGAAAGAAGCCGATCAATGATTTTCTCTCATAATTGATTTTTCTTTCTCTCCCTCTTCCTTTCTCTCTCAAATAAATAAAAATATAATTTTTAAAAACCGTCACAAAGACAAATACTATATCATTCTATTTATATCAGCTATCTAAAGTAATCAAATTAATATAAACAGAAAGCAGAATGATCATGCCAGGGACCTGAGGGTTGGGGAAGGGGGCATTGCTGTTTAATAGATATCAAGCTTCAGATTTGCAAAATCTGGAAGTTCTACAGGCCTATTTCACAACAATGTAAATATGTTTAACATTAAGCTTAAAAATGTCTAATATTGCCAAAACTGGTTTGACTCAGTGGATAGAGTGTCGGCTTGCGGATTGAAAGGTCCCAGGGTCGATTCCAGTCAAGGGCATGTATCTTGGTTGCGTGCACATCCCCAGTAGGGGACATGTAGGAGGCGGCTGATCGATGTCTCTCTCTCTCATCAATGTTTCTAACTCCTTATCCCTCTCCCTTCCTCTCTGTAAAAAAATCAATAATATAATTTTTTTTTAAAATGGCTAACATAAATTTCATGTTATATTTATTTATCACAATAAAAATTTATATATTAAAAAATGCTACAAAATATTAACTGGAAGAAAATTTGCATTTGTAGAATGCCTACAAAATGCCAGAAATTACCCAAATAATTAAATAAGTCACAACATTTCTATACAACTTTGAAAGAAAAAGTCACTATGTTTTTCTTCCATAAAACATGATAATCATTTTCATATTATCAGAACATAGTTATATCAAGGACAGGAAAACTCTTGGACTACTATTAGGTAATTTTACTTGGAATCTAATATATATATTTATAGATATTTCTGAATGTATGAGCTTAATTTTGTTCCTAATGGAAGCTACAGTTTAGCAACTTCACTCCATGCTATATTTATTATTCTGATTCCTTATAAATTCTAAAAACAAAATTCACAGTTATACTCTCAAGCACATTATGGAGGTAAATATACCATACTACATTTAATGAAAAACAGATTTAATTTTTAATTCCTTAGTCAAGGATGAAAATAGCTCTTGACATATGTACCCAAGAAAAAGTTTTTAAAAGAAAAAATACCTCCTATTCCAAAATGACAACCCTTCTAATGTGTAGTAGGAAACTTTTTTTACTACCAAAAATGCTCATTTTTACTGTTTTTTGACAAGCTTTTCCACATACATATAGCTTGAGTTTAAGAAGCACTGATCCCTCCCTTCAAATTTCCCTTAATATTTAAAAAATATACTTTTCTTTAGTTTTTTTTTGCAGAAAGTACTAGAAATATCTTGCTTCGATTTTCCAAAAATAATTCATTGAAATGAGTGTATGGGCCAAGGGGAAGCAAATGTCAACTAAAACTAGGTGTCAGAGAGTAGGAAAAAATATTCAATAAATTCAACGAGTTATTTTTCTCTCAAATTCCCTTAAGAAATAAAACCTTTAAATTATCCAACAAACTAAGGAAGGTTATCCTCTTGTTTACATATAATAGTAAATATTAGCTTCTAGTATCAAAATTCGTTTCTAAAAGGGGCAGCTGTAGACCAATTTCTATGAGATTCTTCAGGTGAATCTTGCCTGTTTTCTTTTTTCTCCACTCTAAAATGGAGGAAAGAAATCAGAATTGCCAATCTTTAGGATTCTAGATTAAAAGATGCTAAGTAATTAAATATTTAATCTTGGATGTCATCAAACCTAAAGCTAAATAAAATGCCTCATCTGTTTTCTTGTACAGAAAGCTGATTATAGGAAGTTTTCAATTCCTATCTTTCCCCTCCACACAGTAGCTAGCACATATTTGTTGGGTAACTGCAGACTGACTGATTCTAAATATAAACTGAGACATGTACTAAAATTATTGTCCTGGTTTTTCTAGCAACCATTATGAATGTCACACATTTTATTTATTAAGGACCCTGAAGAAATAGGTTTTAAATAATACTGATGATAAAATTACACATGAAAATTTTCCCATCCAATGCAATGATTCAAATTGAATCCACAGTTGCTAATTTCCCTATGAATACTCTCATATACCAATACTCCCATATCACAAAGCCAGTCAAGCCTAGTATTAGGACCACATCAAGTAAAGCAATTTTACACACATAAATTTTTACCACTTCTCTTACTAAAGAAATATAGTACTACCTTATAGTACTACCTTGGTCATTCTCACCAAACCTGTCCTCCAACTTTATTTACCTAAGCAACTCTAAAAATCTAAGCCAACAGAAAACGTTGAAATAGTTTTGAAGCTGCTGCCTGAATTACTGGTGATCCATCTTCCAAACCTACAAATGCTCAATTTGCTTTAAAAAAAATCTATTTGACTGAAAATACACTAATGGAGAGAGAGGAAAATTTTTATGAAAACAAGCAATTGTCATCTTGTTGATTAGTTGTGGCATAAATTCAGACTTTCAAAAATAGAGAAAAATAATCCTTGGTCAAACAATGTTCCATTTAACACAGATAAGCAGAGGAACAAAAATAAGAAGTTTGAAAGCTTGGGTGCTACAACCAATTTAGAGAAATAAAAAAATGTGGGTAATTCAGAGAAACCAAGATGGCGGCATAGATAAACACCTAAACTGCTGCCTGGCAGAACAATTTCAAAACTATAACTAAAAGACAGAACAAACATCATCCAGAACCACAGGAAAGCTGGCTGAGTAGAAAAATTCTACAACTGAAAGGAAAGAGATGGGCTCACAGAGATCAGAGGAGCTGCAAAAAGCTAAGGTACAGAGACACGCATGTGACGAGGATGGGTGGCAGAGTGCCTGGCTGGCTTCATCTAGTGGGAGGGAGACGGAAACTCCTGACTGCATTGAACCCTGGTTCAAACTGCACTGAATCCGAGTTCTGAGCAAGACTCATACAGGGGGAGTCTGGACTGTCATGAAAAGAGAGGAGTACACAGAAACTTATGGGAGCCTTGAAAGGCAGAGGTCTGGAGGCGTGCAAATGCATGCAGAGAGGACTGGCTGCTGATTGTGCTGCTGGCTTTCTCTAGCAGGAGAAAGACAGAACCTGCCACCTGCACTGAAATCCAGTTCCAACTGCACTGAATCCCAGTTTCAGGTGACACCATGGGGATCCAGACTCATACGGGTCCCCAAAGCACACAGAAACTCAGGAGAGCCAGAAAGGCAGAGGTCTAGAAGTGCGCAAGCACAAGTGTGTGCAGAGAGGGCTACAGCAATTACCGAGGGACACTGAGACCCAGGGGCCTCATAGGGCAGGGCTGACAGGAAGCCATGGCTGTCTGCTCTGCTCTGAGACTCTGCCACATCCAAGCTAAACACAGAGGCTTTTGCAATTTTGCAAGTCTTATATCATAAGACTGACTCCAACACAGAAGTTCTCCCAACATAGACACAGCTGATCCTCACAACCAATTGATTTGGGGGTCAATTCCCCCCAGTGATACCAACAACAATCAAGACTTAACTACAACAAAGCTGTACACACAGTCCACAGAGGAGTGCACCAAGAGAGTCCACCTCAGGTAACTAGGGAGGCAGAGCTATGGGGCCATATAGGACACCTAGCACACAAAGCTACTCTACCAACTCAGGGAAGCAGTGAAAATATGGAGACAAAGGAACAGATCACAAATTAAAGAAATGGAGGAAAGCAAATGACTGCATATAGAGTTCAAAACCATGGTTATAAGGTTTTCCAACAATTTCCTAGAAAAGATGGATAAATTTAGCGAGACCTAAGAGGAGATGAAAAAGGACCAACTAGAAATTAAACATACACTTGAAATAAAAAATATTATACAGAGACCTAACAGCAGACTAGAGGAATGGAAGAATCAAGTCAAAGATTTGAAATACAAAGAAGCAAAAAACACTCAACTGGAAAAGCAAAAAAGAAAAAAGAATCCAAAAATGTGAAGATAGTGTAAGGAGCCTCTGGGACAACTACAAGCATACCAACGTCAGAATTATGGGGGTGCCAGAAGAAGAGAGAGAGCAAGATACTGAAAATCTATTTGAAGAAATAATGACTGAAAACTCCCCCCACCTGGTGAAAGAAATAGACTTACAAGTCCAGGAAGCGCACAGAACCCCAAACAAAAGGAATCCAAAGAGGACCACACCAAGACACATCATAATTAAAATACCAAGAGCAAAAGATAAAGAATATTAAAAGCAGCAAGAGAAAAACAGTTAATTATCTATAAGGTAGCACACATATGATTGTCAGCTGATTTCTCAATAGAAACTATGCAGGCCAGATGGGAGTGGCAAGAAATATTCAAAGTGATGAATAGCAAAAACCTACAACCAAGATTACTCTACCCAACAAAGCTATCATTCAGAATTGAAGGTCAGATAAAGAGCTTCACAGATAAGAAAAAAGGAAAAGAGTTCATCAACACCAAACCAGTATTATATGAAATGCTGAAAAGTACTCTTTAAGAGGAAGAAGAAGAAAAAGGTAAAGATAAAAATTATAACAACAAATATGTACCTATCAACAAGTGAATCTATAAATCAAGTGAATTAAAAATCCGATGAACAGAATAAACTGGTGAATATAATTAGAATCAGGGGTATAGAAAGGAAATGGACTGAGAATTCTCAGGGGAAAGAGGTGAGAGGGTGCAGGAAGAGACTGGACAAAAATCATACACCTATGGATGAGGACAATGGGGGGAGGTAAAGGCAGAGGGAGGGATGAGAGTCGGGTGAAGGGGAGCTCTGGGGGAAAAAAAGAACAATTGTAATAATCTGAACAATAAAGATTTATTAAATAAATAAAAAATGTGGGTAATTCGGCATACTCAGTGGACTAAGGATATCATCCATTTAAAAAAGGAGTTCTCAGAGACCTTTAGGGAAACCCTAAAAGAAACCAAGTGACCACATGACCACCTACCTCTAAGCTTTCAAAGGAGTCAAAGAAACAGAGGTTAACCACTTGCTTGCAAGTAAAAAAATGAAAGAGAAATATATATTTATCATTCCCATTCCCAGAGGCTAAACTATCCCAACACCTTGGCTTTGCCAACTGCTTTATGTACTGTATGAGTATGTTAGCAAAGAAATGTCAGATGGGAACAAGAAATAGTGGAGAATAAATAGGCAAGCCTATTCAAAATTAAGTTTTTAACTTTAAGTCAAGCCTGGGGAAACTGTTATGGAAGTCCAGTTCAACTCTGACAGAGGAATAGAAATAGATTTACCAATTTCTACAAGCTTAAGCAAACTCTTTTCAATAATAGTCGCAACTAATTCCAAAACAAATTCTGCCCAAAATACTCTACTTACCTCAATTCCTGTTTCTACCAGAAATCACCTGGCAGGTCCTAAAAAGGGGGCTCTCTTTTTGGGTTTATATTGTGATGCTAGTTTTCACTGCTTCCTTTCAGCTTTCCCAGGACTGATAGAATATTCTAAGAACCTGCCTCACTGCTCCCTCCTTATGCCCTCAAGACACATTCATATCCCCTGGCTCCTCTCCTACCTAGCCTCCCAGTTAATGGCCTCAATGAGGGTGGGGGTGGGATCAGGAGGATGCTCAGGTGGACTGCAGTTCTTTTTTTTTTAATATATCTTTATTGATTTCAGAGAGGAAGGAAGAGGGAGAGAGAGAAAGAAACATCAATGATGAGAGAACCATTGATTGGCTGCCTCCTGCAGGTTCCCTACTGGGGATCGAGCCAGCAACCTGTACACGTGCCCTGACCAGGAATCAAACCTCGACTTCCTGGTTCATAGGTCAACACTCAACCACTGAGACCCTGGCCTGCTCTTAGAGGCCATCTCTGGCAATGTGCAAGGGGAAGGGGCCAAGCCAGGGAATGGGGTGGGGGAGTGTCTTCATTGTCCACTACACTCTTGTACCTTATAACCAGGGCTTCCGCTGAGAACTGGGAGATCTGGAACTCCTGCCCTCACCTATATGCATTCTCCAAATCAGAATACAAGAGTGAACCCTTAGACTTTGCATTGGCAGGATACTAAAGCTGGAGAGCTGGGAATCTGAGACCAAAGGATGGAACAAGCTGAAGTTTTAAAGAGAGAGATACTTCAGGAATGGGGCGTTCAAGTCCACAAATACCGGGTATAACACTAGGACCAGAAAAGAGTCTATCACATCTGACCCTTCTCTAGTTATAAACTCTTGGGCCCTCTCACCAAACCTGTCCTTCAACTTTATTTACATCTTTTTCCCTCAGCGTCCCTAATGGTCTGCCTTTTTCCCAGTACCCAGGATTTAACCAGCCTTCTAGTCAAAAGAGGGGTTGGCCTCAAAGAGTGTAATATGAGGAGCCACTGAGAAGATTGCAAGTTATTAAGGGTATGCAAATAGCCTATACTTAATATGCAAATATTCCAAAGAGAACATAGAGAATCCAGTAGAGTTTCAAAACTTGAATAAATGTTGTAAGAAAAAAAATTACTTTGCAACTATGAGTGGTGATAAATGTTAACTAGACTGATTGTGGTGATCATTTTACAATGTATACAAATATCAAATAATTATTTTGTACACCAGACTCAGATAGCAAAATCATAACAGACTAGACATATCAAAATTTAGCTTTTAATGAAAATTATTAAATGTGCCCTTTTAAAAGCCAGAGCTGCACTGGAATGTAGTCATGTCCTAGGGCCTGTTAGTCTGTCCATATAGCAAGGTTTAGAAGGCATACTCTGCTTAAGATAAGAGAAGAATGTAGCCTGGTAAGAATGAAATATCTCTGTTTTGTTTTCTTTTCTTTTCTTTTCTTTTTCTTTCTGCTCTTAAAACAGTGTCAATAACTTGCAATCCCAAGATGTGTCAAAGACTACTCTTTCTATTGGAAACCATCGAGCCATAGTCAGGTAGACCTGGATTATATGCAACCAAATGCTGAATAAAGCAGATTGCAGAAGCTTGCATAAGAACTGACCAATCAACATAACCCTCAACCCTGGACCCATTCCTTACTATTACTCATGAATTTTGATCTATAAAACCTCTTGTCTGTAAACTTTCAAGGAGCTCAGGTTGGGGTGACCAGGCCAGCAGGGGGGCAATAAAAGGCAACCAGGCCAGTAGTGGGGTGGTAGGTAGGCCGGTGCAGGGGGTGCAATTGGGAGCAACCAGGCTGGCAAGAGGGGAAGTAATGGGTGACAGACAGGTAGCCAGGTGAGCAATTAGGAGCCAGAGGTCCCAGAATATGAAAAGGATATCCAACTGCTGGTTTAGTCAGATATTCCCCAAGCGATCTCAGATGAGAGAGGGTGCAGGCTGGGCTGAGGAGACCACCCCCCACCCCATGCACGAAGTTCATGCACCAGGTCTCTAGTATATAAATAATATGTATTGCTTCCATTTTAAAAGATCCTGCTGACTTTCCACCACTAAAACATACACCTTCCTTAAAAAAAAAAAAAGCAGCAGCATTTATTTTTGCTTACTCATTCATATCAAATCTGCTGTCCCTCTTCAGATTAACCAGATTGGACTACAAAATGTTTCACACCAAGATTCAGGACACAATCTACAGCCATGTAAAGCACTAAAATAAATGACCTCCTAGAAATCAAATTTAAATCACAAGACCCTACTTCTCTTCCAGTTTTGTTTAAACAACAAATGTAAATTCATGACTCCATTTTATGGCCTTCTTTAGGCAGTGGGCTTTAATCTATCGATATCCCCCATTAAGTTAAAAAAGAATTCTCCAAAACTAATTGTTCAATACTTTAGAAATGATGAGCTACGATGAGTATGTTCCTCTCTGCCATTAAATACTATTCCAGCACTTAGAGATAATGAGCATTTGTGCTATAGCAACCTGCCTCCTGAGACATTAACAAGAGTTGGATATCTTAAGAGAAAATACATAAATCATAAATTAAAGCAAGTCAAATGACCAAGCAAGGGACACAGGAAAATCTAGCCACCATTATTTTTGTAGAAGGAGTGCACAAGGTCCATATAACTTTTGACTCTGAAGGGCAGGGCGAAAACAAATCAACTCTATTATATAGAACTACATTTTGCTACAACACATGTTTTTTTGTAAAAGTCAATGTTTGTTCAGATTCCACCATTTATGATCTTGAATCTTCTCTATGTATCAGTTTCTTAGTCTGTAAAATGGAATTATCATCTGCTATACCAAATCACAGAACTGTAATGAATCAAATAACATTATTAGTCTGTTTTTATTTGTCACCTTATAATGAGGTAACACACCACACAAAAACAGTTCAGTCACACACCCTAAGAACTAGATAATTGTTCTTATTGCAAATGTTTTCCTAAAAGTTTAAAAAGGAAAATAATATTCAGTTGTTGTGTTTTACCTTCCTGATTGATTTCTCCAACACTCAAGTGTCCACCAAAATCACATCTCACCTTTTGACATATGCTCCCTAAGAAAATAGGGGTTTTTCCCACATAATTCAAAACATATCTTATTTTTATATAAAATAGAGGTGGGGAACATCCAGCCCCTTAGGCTGTATAAGGACCAAGAAACCATTTATCTGGCCCTGCCAAGACTTTAGGAGTGAGTTAATTAAATATTTGACCAGATATAGGAGGCTAACTTTTAAGCTGATAACTTTGTATAGCCGGAGAATGATGTTATAAATATCCAAATGGTCCTTGGCAGAAAAAAGATTCCCCACCCCATATAAAAAAACAATAATTCCATATACAGGAAGTTTACAGGTTGTTGTTGCTATTGTTTGATACCCCACTCCTATGAAAATTAATGCTGTTTAATAGACTACAGAGAATAGGTACACTTGGATTAACAACTTAATAGAGTGAAAGGTATGTGGGCTTTAGAGTCATAAAGATCTGTATTCAAATTCCCACTCTGTGACCTTGAGAACATAATTTAACTTTCCTGCTCCTCACTTTCCACATTTGGTTCTGGGTTGTTATGATGATTTAATGAGTGTGTGTGTGTGTGTGTATATATATATATATATACATATATATATATATATATACATTGTAATATATAATACATAATATACTATATATCTTATAATATACATTTCATATATATAGGATATATATAATATACATTTCATATATATATATCATATATATATCCTATATAATAAAAGCCTAATATGCTAAGTGTCTAGTTGACCAATTGGCTCTTCAACCAATCAAAGGCTACTCAACTACTCAGTGACATGCACTGACCACCAAGGGGCAGACAGTCAACCAATCAACCAGGTCAACCAGTCACTATGGTATACACTGACCACCAGAGGGCAGATACTCTGACCAGTAGGTTAGCTTGCTGCTGGGGTCCAGACCATCAGGACTGAGCAAGATAAACCGGACACGCCCTGAAGCCTTCCCATGGCCCCTCCCCAGCTGGCCAACCTTCCACATCCCTCCCCGGCCCCAATTATGCACTGGTGGGGTCCCTTGGTTTGGCCTACACCCTCTCCCAATCCAGGACCCATTTGGGGATGTTGCAGACCAGGCTGAGGGACCCTACTGGTGCACAAATTTGTGCACTGGGTCTCTAGTGTGGGGGGGGCGGGGGGAGGGCCCGCAGGCACGCACTTGCGCATATACATGCACATACGTATATAGCATAGATTGGGAAAGTATTATTTCCTATTTTAAATTGTTTCCTCCTGTGATGCCAGGACCAATCAAACCACCCTGAA
>PVJN01028677.1:0-27018 GCA_004026805.1 Lasiurus borealis
GAGGGCAGTTGGGGGAGACTAGGCCTGCAATGGAGGGCAGTTGTGGGGGACCAGGCCAGCAGGGGAGGGCAATTGGGAGGGACCCAGGCTTGCAAAATAGGGCAATTGGAGAGGACCAGGCCTATAGGGGAGAGCAGTTGAGGGGGACCGGGCCTGCAGGAGAGGAAAGTTAAAAGTGACAAAACTGGCAGGAGAGGACAGTTAGGGGTGACCAGGCTGGCAGCAGAGGGCAGTTGAGGGCAATCAGGTCTGTAGGGGAGAACAATTAGGGTGACCAGACTAGCAGGGGAGAGCAATTAGGGGCAATCAGACTGGCCAGGGAGCAGTTAGGTGTTGATCAGACTGGCAGTGGAGTGGTTAAGGAGTAATCAGGCTGGCAAGTAGAAGTGGTTAGGGGTAATCAGGCAGAGGCAGGTGAGCAGTTGGAAGCCAGCAGTCCTCGATTGGGGGAGGGCTTTCCGACCACCCATTTAGGCCCGATCCCTCAAGGGGTCCCAGATTGGAGAAGGTGTAGGCTGGGCTGAGGGATCTGCTCCCCACTCCTTCCCCATGCATGAATTTTGTGCACTGGGCCTCTAGTTAAATAATAATACCTTAATTATCTGCATTTGGTTAATCTGCATTCACATGCAGGAACTGATCTGATGCTCTCAAGAGTGATACCAGGTAGGGAGTCAGGAAAATGATGATTATAACAATAGCCAGCAGTAATAAGAACATCAGCAGCAATCACAACCACCCTTATTGCTCTTTTAACTATATCCTGCACTATGCAAAGCATATGATACCTATGAAGACAGTGAAATTCACACCCCCATTGAGAGAAATACTCCGGCCCATTATAGCTTAAGACAGCAAAGACCCAAGCACAGATTCACACTAAATTCTAGTATAAATTGTAATGACAGTGTGCCAGACACTCCTTCCAACATTCTTTTTTTTTTTTTAATTATCCTCTTTCCACCACCCACACCATCCATATTTTTATACTGGGATTTGCCTTGTGTGCACCACCTGACTTTAGCTTGGTAACAGATGATGGGGTGGTCTCTGTATCCAAGCTAAACAAATGAGACTCCTCCCTAAAAATGTGTCACAGGTTCTAAGGCAGGTCAGATTAATCTTTCTCTGGATAGTGGATTGTAACATGTAGACCGGGAATTGTTGGCAGAAACTATTTTCATTGTGTGGAAATGGAGAAAACCAGACTGTGTTAAGAAAGGAAAATGAGGGAGAAATGTAAAGAGATGTATAAGTAAAGTGTTCACCAGTGAACCAATCCTGCATTCTGTTTCTGAGACAAGGGCAAACCTGTCCCTGGATTCCATGAATACTTCAAAAGCCTTCTAATGTATATCCTCCCCTACTTTAGGCTACCTCTACTTCAAGCAAACAAAGATCCTAACTTGTAGAAAATAAATGCTATGAACAGGTACCAAGCCCTGCACTAAGAGACCTCACAAACATTGGCTTTATATTTTCTCTACTCAAGCAGTACTGCCCTCTCTATTGGGAAACTGTTCCTTCCATTTTGTGGCCATGTGGTTCCAGAGAAGATGCTTCCCAAGCCCTGGCTATACTTTATTAATATAACCTATAGACTCTACAACTTCCTTGTGAACTATCATTATATCTATTTTTTAAATGTGGCTTAAAGAAATTCAATATCTTGCCCCAAATTACAAAACAAATAAATAATACTGCCAGGATTTGAACCAAAATATCTCCAACTTTAAAAATCTATACTGTTTTCAATATGCCCCTTTCCCTCCCTTGTGACTTATAACATCTTAATTTATGAGCAATATTTACTGGCCACTTTTTGTACTTGGTATTACAAAGTAATGGGAAAAGAAACACAATAGAATGGAGGGGGGGCAAATGTAATTTTTTTATTATAATTATTAGAATTTCCAAGTTATTTTGGATTTTGGGGAGTAGGCCAAGTGGGAAAGACAGATAGGTAGGTGTGTGAGTATTATATACTGATGCCCAGTGATAGCACTCATCTACTGTGACCCATGCAAAGTAACCTCAGTTCTAAAACACTTTCCCACGATTCCTGTGAAAATAAAAAGCAATTTTTTACAAAATCTTACAGATAATTGTTAAGGACACAGTTAAATGCTACAGACAGACATTTTATCTCTAATAGAAAAAAATTAATTAAAAAAGAAAAATCACCCAATATGTTTCAGCTAGTAAACCATGGCAGTTAACAATAAGTGGATTTCAGACCTTATTTAATCTTGCAAGCCTTTCTTTAAACAGATTGTTATATGGAAAACTCAAGAATAAAACATCTAAAAGCAGACCCTGCTCACACATATACCCAAGCCTCCTTCATCTAAGAACCCCTGCATCTTCTCAGAACACCTCTATACTGCAATATTATGGAAGTTGTCAATCAGGTAAAGTATACTTAAGAACATGTATTACAAAACAAAGTGAAAGCATGATGTTAAATGTTATGAAGAAGGTGGTTTTTACCATCTGAATAAACATTAAATTATTTTTGAAAACCCAGATGTAACAATAAAATAGTAATAGCTATGGATAAAAAAGCTGTGGTATATTTACACAATGGAATACTATGTAGCTGTAAAAAAGAAAGATCTATTATCCTGTGTGATAGCATGGATGGACCTGGAGATTATTATGTTAAGTGAAATAACCCAGTAAGTGAAACACAAATACCATATTTTCTCACTTATATGTAGAATCAAATGAACATAAAATAGGTCCCAAAGCATGGAAGTATGGAATATACTGACAAATGTCAGAAGGGAGGTGCTGGGGGGTGGGATGGGGGTGTGCAGGGAGAATGGGAAGAGACTAACAAAGAACATATATGCATATATGCATAGCCCATGGATCCAGACAATAGTGTGGCAAGGATTGGATGTAAGGGAGAGAAAAAGGAGTGGGAGACATCCATAATACTGTCAATAGTAAAAAACAAAAGAGACAAATAGTTTCTTTCATTACTATATGCAGACTTTCAAATACTTTACATGAATTCTCTTACTGAGGCCTAACCATAATTCTAGGTACCAGGTACCTTTACTATTCCCACATTGTAGATTAGCAATTTTCAATATTTTTCATCTCATGGCACACATAAACAAATTACAAAAATTCTGTGGCACACCAAAAATATGTATTTTTGGCCAATCTGACAAAGAAATAGATATAATTTTGATTCATTTCCACCAATGGCTATTGTTGGTCTGGCTGTTGTCATTTTTCTATTTGACAATCTACGAGAAAAGAGGTCACTGCCCCCTGAATAAATAGTCAGGTGTTGCATGTAAGAATAAGAGACACTGGGAACTTTTTTTATCTAAATCTTCATGATGAAGCATGCTGCTAAACTTCAAAACTGACAAAATTAGCCCTAGCCAGTTTGCTAAGTGGTTAGAGTGTCTCAGTTCGATTTCAGTCAAGGGCATGTACTTTGGTTACAGGCTTGATCCCCAGCCCTGGTCAGAGCACATGCAGGAGGTAACTGATTGATGTGTCTCACATTGATCTCTCTCTCTCCATCTCTTGCCCTCCCTTCTACTCTGTTTGAAGATCAATGGGAAAAAAAATTCTCAGGTGAGGATTAACAAAAATAATAATAATTTTTAAAAGCTGACAAACTTAAATGACTCCAAAACTTACACTTAAATTTAAACATATACTGTATTTAGTCAAAAGAATATATTTCTCAAATGTAATCAAAATAATATTTTTCTATGGCTGGCTAATCATATTTAAAATTAATTAGGATTAATTAAACACTAAAAAGTTTTGTTTAGCATATATACCTCCTATATAACCACTTGTAACTGCAAAATTTTAATCTCAGACTTTAGTAGCTAAATTTTTAACATATAAGTAATTCAGGTTGGTGGCTGATATTTACAAACAAAATTTAAAGCATGTTTCAAAAGCAGCTACATAAAAGTCACTGTTGACTTCCAGTCCAATAAAAAAAGACTACTAACCAAGTGTGAGGGCAGTTGTTTGTTTGTTTTAAAATATATTGTGTCAAGAAAAATCACAAGTATAATGTAAGTTCTCAAATTACATAAAACATTAATTCATGCTGCAATTACTAAGATATGCTTATAAATATTCTAAACTTAAGTTTGAATATTTATAATAAATGCAGTTACATTGACAACCATCATTGCCAAAAATCTTCTTTAAAGACTAAGATGATCATATCATGATGTAAAGTATTTATGAATGTTTTATGCAACAGACATGCTTCCTTCCAAACAAAACATTTTATAAAAATTGCAAAATTCACCAAAACCAGTTTGGCTCTGTGGATAGAGTATCAGCCCGTGGACTGAAAGGTCCCAGGTTCGATTCCAGTCAGGGGCACATACCTTGGTTGCGGACACATCCCTAGTTGGGGGTGTGCAGGAGGCAGTTGACCTATGTTTCTCTCTCATCAATGTTTCTGGCTCTCTAGCTCTCTCCCTTGCTCTCTATAAAAAAATCAATAAAATATATATTTTTTAAATTGCAAATTTTATAAAGATAAAATCGTATAAATGTGATTTTTTTAATTAAAAGGTAAAAAAGAGAGACAGAGATAGATATGATAAACAGAGACAAAGAGATCAAAGAAATATACATCCAATGGAATGTCTAAGAAATATACATCATAAAGTCAAAAAGAAATATACTTAAGTTAATCATACATGCACATTGAGATTTACATAGGCTAATTTAGAATGGCTCTAAATTATTATCTGTATCCTCTTCAGAAGAAGAAAAAATGGGAGATTTCTTCCACCATTGCTTTATGAAAACAGACCTCTGAGCCACCTAAACAAATTGCCCTGACTTTTCTTACAAAGATAAGGCAGCAACAATAGTTTGAATCACCAGATCCCTCAGTTCAGATAAAGAAAACAATATCCACAGAGCAAGAAAAGCTTGTAAGTCAAGGAAAGGACCAAATCCAGGCCACTATCTCCTAATATAAATGAGCTCCTCAGCCCCTTCCATCTTTTGCAAAAATGCCAGCTTTTAAAATGTTACTTGAAACACAGCATTGTTTGCCAATGAAAAGATCTTCAAATTATCACTAGTTCTTCAAGGAACATCAGATTCTTCCCTTGTTACTTATTTTTTATAGTTACTAGGCTGAAGTAACTGAGTCAAGGTGACGTTCTCATATTAAACAGAGACTGCAGGTGTGTACAGAGCTGTGGTCAAATGCACCACAGGGAGGCTCAGCCTGCAGGGCCAGTGCTATTAGGATGCTGGTAGGAAGGCAGTGCTGGCCTGCTTTTGTGAATTCGATGATGTAAGTGCACAGGCTAGACTGAGAAAAGCAACTTCCAACCTTACAATTCCAGCCTTTTCCTTCTCTAACTGTATAAATGCATTTATGTATAAATTTCATAAAGTCAATAACTAAACTTAATAATTTCTCCATATAGAACAGATAAGTAATTTAACATACAGTTTCTGACAAAGTATTAACATGAAATTTCTTGTCCACAAATGATCAGCACGTCCCTCATTAAACATCTCTGAAATAGATGACACACCCGCTCCCCCCAAATGCAGCCATACACAGGATCCAGATAAACACTCGCATATAAGGAATCAACTGTGTCTAAACAAAGGTTTCAGAGTATGATAAGTGTCTGTTTTAAGGTCATCTTCCAACATCTTAAAGTGTTCACTGTATCACTAAATTCTTAAGGCAGAAATGTTAATGTCTTTAAATAATGACATTATTTGGGAATAGCTCTTTGAGAATGAAAGAAGTGCATAATATTGAGACTGGGGAAGATTTATGACTCTTTCTATATAAAACATACAGCAAGTAAGCTCATGACTTGATACTCAGAATTTCTAAATATCTCCATTAATGTTTGAAAGCAAAGCTGTGAATATAACTTTAAATGGCCCAAATTCATGTGTCCCAAAACAAATACACATAGAAAGAAAATCTCACTGAATAAACTATGTCGTGTCAGTAATATTTTACTGAATACAAATGTTTGTTTTATGTCCATAAATACTGGGAAAGAAACAAAATGCTAGATTTTCTCATTATTAGCCTGTTTTTTTCTAAAAGATTCAAGATGGTAAACTTTTGCTTTTAATGAAAAAGTATGAATTAATTGTATCCCCACAACCACAGGAAGATCTCATTTTACTCCGGCCAAAGAAACCACTCTCTCTGGAACAGATCTCTGCCTTACAAAGAGAACAAACAGCAGTAGCTGATAGTGAGGTTTCTAACCAGACCCTCAAACAAGGCATGAAGCACCATTCCCTAACAGAGCTTTGGCCACAGGCACCAGAAGGTAAGCAGCGAGGAGGCTCCCCCAATAGTAGCTGAGATCCAGAACCTGGACACCAGGCCAGGCCCTGGAGCTCACCTTTCTCTAAAGGTCATACAGAGGCTCAAAACGCCCTCTCTTTTGAGTAGTCAGAAAACTTACTCACCATATCTGTACTCCCCAATTTCCAGTAAAATATAGACGAGAGTGTTCTAATTTCAATTTACCTAAAAATAATCACCGAAAAGGCCAAAGAAACAAGCACAAAGACACCCTGCTGCCATTACCAATTTAGCTTAATTCAAATTAACTCTCTTGAGGAAGAAGCTTAAGATACTTGGCAAATGTGCCCTTCCTGGGAAATGAGTCTAAGAGGCTGAAGGATTAGCCATCAGGGTGCTGCCTCCTCCAGAACTCTCTTCTTCCTGGCCCCTCGCTCAAAGGGTGTTTCTTTTCTTGGCCTCTCCCTTCTCACGCTGAGCCTTCTCTTGAAAGCTGGGGCAGGACAGGCAGCTGGTGGTCTCCTATCAGAGCCCTGCACCAAGTGGCTGTAGCAGCTTGTGTATGTTCATCAGAAATCTCTGAAAGCTACCAAGCCTAAAGGCAAACTGTTCATAAAGCACTTTGAGGAAAAAGCCATTGCCATTTCAACGGCATTCTCAGACTGTCTAGTGTTAATGATCACAAAGGGCTGAGATTTGCCTTTTAACAATTGCCAGGAGCTTCACTCACAAAATATGGATGCAACATTACCTCATTTAGTCTTCACCACAACCCTGTGGAGCAGATATTAATAACACAGCCCCATTGTATAAAGAAGTGGAGGCTCCACTATTAGTCACACAGCTTATAAGTGGTGAAACTGGAATTCAAAATCAAGTTCTGAAAGAAATTTAGAAGAAAGATTTTGATGGGAAAACTTCCACTTCATCTGCCCAAGGATGCCACATCAGCACAATGCCCTTGGAACTCACAGGGGAATCACAAGGAGAGCCAACACACAGGCCTACCTCCATCAAAGGCGCAGTAGTGTTATTTCCCCTTCTGCCTTCTAAGCTCTCCTCGGTCACCTAAGTCCACTAATAATCTGTTTCACAGTGGTTTTCATGAGTAGAAGTGAAGCACCCTTTTTACTTATGTTTACCTGATGTCAACAGCATAAAACATGTGTGAGGTACAAATAGAGGAGAAAAAAACACCCACCCATTTTTGTTGAAGCCATAGTCCACATACTCCCAACCCAAGTACTTCCCCAAAGAAGGAAAAGCAAAATCAATTAGGTTCACTACTTTGCTAGAGACAGTGGGGTTTAAAAGAATAACAACAGCTACACAGCTGTTCATTGTGATGACTATCCACCAAGGACTCTTTGAAGTAGTTTACTAATTTGACTTCAAACAACTCTGAAGTATAGATATTATTATTATTATTATTATTATTATTATTATTGTGAACGAAAGGGGCCACATGCTGACCTGACAAGCTCAGGGGAGGCCTGCATGACAGTCGTGCAAACTCAGAGACCTACAGTAACCACAAAGGATGTTCTGAAATTAAACTTTATAACTAAACGCAGTTATGGTGGGCAGTAACATCCTAAGTCAGTATCTTCATTGACAAGGTCAATCAACCTTTACCTTAACTGAGACTATCTGTCTTTTTGCATCTATGATAACATACCTTTGAAATGTCTGGGTAACTTAAAACTTTCTTTTTTCTGGAGCCCCTGGGGCACAACCAGAAGTGGTGGGCACCAGGACAGATACCACAAATTCCTTCATTATCATGTTAATTGTTCCTGCACCCACCTAAGTATGTGTCCATCATTTTACTTTTTATCCAATCCCAGGGGTTTCCCACTGCTTTGCTTTATCCCACCTCCTTAATCTATCACCAATGAGTTTCATGTAATCAAACTATTCCCTCCTTTGATTGTAATGTATAAATACAAATGTAATCCACCTTTCTCTGGAGCATTATCTCAATTCATTGAGGTTCTGCTTCCCAGCATATGTCCACAGTTTGGCTCAAATAAACTCACAAAAATTCTTTACAGGTTCCAATGTGTTTTGTTTTTTATGTTAAGATTATTATCCACATTTTTCAGATGAGAAAGCTAAAGCATGGAAAGTTTAAGAAACTAAAATTACACAAAAGTAGTATGCCACATAATCCCTGACTTTCAAAGCTTACAACCCAATTATGGAAACAGGATTAATGCATTTAAAACAACTAAAAAACAAAACTGTCTAATTAAAATTCTATACATGATATGGGCAAGACCTATAATAATTCAAATGAGAGAAGGTAAGTAAGTTTCTGGCTCTTATAGAGATGCTTTGGGAGAAGTAGAGCTAAAACAAGGGCAGTAGTTGCCATCATGGATGATTCTGTCCTCTAGGAGACTGTGGTTGGGGGTATTGGTACATAGTGGGTAGAGGCCAGGGATTCTGCTAAACATCTTGCATAGCACAGGGCAACCCCTCACAACCAAGAGTTATCTGGCCCCAAAATGTTAATAACTCTGAGGTTAAGACATCCTAAGCTAGAGGAATGAAGAGTATTTAGACAGGGTCATTCCAGACAACAAAATAACGTAAATGCTGGCTCAGACACCACAGATAAAAGCTCAGGAGACGATTTATTATGGGGAATAAGAGGAAATGCTGTTGCTTAGAAAGGTTTAGTGGAGGGCTCTGAAAGCCAAGCAGAGGAATTACAGCTGGATTTGGCTGGAAATGGGGATACATAACAGATTTGTGATGACACTCACAGGATGACAACCAATAGTCCGGGAGTTCCAGAGCCCAGCTAAAGTATTTATTATAATGGCCCAAGTGTAAGTAACAAAAAGTACCTAGTGGAGAGGAAAGAAAGTAGCAAAATACATTCATTATAAAGAAAGAATGGACCTATTTCAGTACTAGATACAGGGCTGAAGGAAAGGATAAAGTCAGGTTTATTCTATCTACTTTCTGACTTGTCCACCCCATCGTCATGCTCAGGACAGTGCTTAGAGGAGAACATGAATAAATTTATGATGCATGAATCATCAACTCAGTGGATTCACATCTCACAGGATGCCCTCATATGAAGGAAAAAAATAATGCACAGTCAGAGGGAGACACTGCTGGTTCTTTAGGGCTACTGTGAGAAAACCATGCATGGTTTCCAGCAGTGTGACAGGCTCAGAGGCCTGCAGGAACTGAGCACAAGTGGAGAGAAGCACATTTCCATCTCCCACCCCAGGTTCTGGGGGAAGGAGGTCACAACCACTATTGGCCAAAAGAAATGAAGGAACCTAAGTTAAATCAGCATTCAATACAAAGAGTCTATGTACTGAAGAGAAGAGTGGGAAACTTGAGTAAGGAAGGTAGATGGTGCTTCTGACAGAGCCTTTCCCAAAGGCCTACCACTGACTCTCCCCAGAGGAGTCATTTTGGGGTTAAAACATTGCCCCTGACCATAAGAATATGGTCAAGTTTTTATTCTGTCTACTCAAGATAGGTGACTGTGGAGCAGCCCTCTCTCATTAACATTTCATCAGTATGAAGATGTTTATCGTTCTTCACTTGTCAAAATGGGTAAAGTACTCTCTGTGCACACAGCATTGAGCAAGACCCAGTCACACCAAGGAGTACTGTCTAGTTGATGTATTAACTTAGACCAGAGATCAGCAACCTTTTTCTTTGAAAGGTCAGACAGTAAATACTTAGGTTTTGAGGGCAGTAAGTCTTTGTTGCAACTACTTAACTCTACTACTACACTTGGGAAAGGAGCCAGAGACATCATGTAAATGATGGGCATGGCTTTGTGCCAACACAAATGTTTACAAACACAGGCAGTGGGCCCAATTTGACCAGTAAGCCATAGTTTGCCAACCGTGGCTTACACCATTTCTGTTAGCTGAGTAAATAATATAGATGTCCAGGATTAGCAGAAGCTCAAGAACAGAGTTCTGAAAATGTAGGTGAAAAACACACTGTGATGGGAGAGGAAGAGCACCACACCTGCTGCCATGGGCATCAGACCCCGTGGATAGCCTCTTGGGGATTTGAGGATGCTCAGAGCCCAGGGCAGCTTAGTCCCAATTCCAAAATATGCAAACATAAAACACTCTTCAATCCTAAGGAAAGCTAACCCGGCCTGGAAAATAATCATCAGAAATTTCACCCAAATCCTTACACAAACAGATTTTATCTTTCTAAACTGCTCCATAGTCTTGATAAGGCAGGACAACTAGTGCTTGTTAAGAATACTTAGAGCACCTCCTAAATCAGCTATAAATTCATATATCACTTAACATGTCAGTCACTGGTGACTGACATTATACTTTCTATCCGGAAGACAAAACAGGCTGGGCACTTAACATGTTAACTGTGATTAAGAAAATAGATGCCGACCTACAATAAAGCAAAAAGCCTAATTTGATCCTAAAACCTTGTGTTCCTTTTTAGATCGCTGTAAGGAAATACCTTTTTAAAAATGCCTGGCTCAGTTTCTCAAGGAACTTATCCAAATCACCATTATAAATAAGCCCCTTTGAATCCCATGAGCCCTCCTCAATAGTGTTTCTTCACCTTCTACTTTGATGCAAGCAAGGCCTGACGTAGGTCATTTCTTAGGGTTGTTTAGTCCAGTGGTCACCAACTTTTCAGACCTCACAGACCACCAGTTGGCAAACACTGCTCCAGAGGCTTTTTTAAACCAGCGGCCCCCAATCTTTCTTACCTCACAGACCATCAGTGGGTCCAGAGACCACTAGGCGGTGACTGCTGGTTTAGTCAGCTAGTAACCTTGACAGAAGAATCAACCTCTCTGTCCCTTTCTCCACCTCCTCCTCTGCCTTGTCACCCCAGGAAGACTAGACTAGTTACTTTCTGCTTGGAATAGAAGTGGCAGATGTCTCTCAGTGTGCAACTCAGCTGTGATGTAAGCACACTGTGTGCACAGCTTCCATCTGGGCCATATCAAGTTGCCCCTGTGGGGTTTGAAGAGCAAGGGAAACTGACATAAAAATGCTGATGCTAACTTCTGTGCCAAAAGTTGTAATCCCTTTATCTCTGACCTAGCAGTCTTGTGTCTTCTGCCAGCATTTGTTGAAACAGTAACGGGGGAGCTTATCAGTTTGTAAGTAGGGCAAAATAAAATCTCATAACCAATAATAATTCTCTTCAATAGTAAATAGAAATTTTCAACAATATATCCATTCTCTAGCAAGCTTTCTTATATTAAGGGTGATCAAAGATCCTGGTTTACACACGATAGTCCAGTTCACATCTGCTGACCTACTATTTATTATCCAGTAAGGTCCCCCTTTCTTTCTCAAGTGTCCTGATTTTTTTATTCCTTTTTATTGAATTTATTGGGGTGACACTGAGTAACAAAATGATACAGTTTTCAGATGCATAACTGCATCGCTCAGCATGGCTGTCATCAATAAATCAACAAACAAGTATTGGCAAGGATATAAAGAAAAGGGAACCCTCATGCACTGTTGGTGGGAACACAGATTGGTGCAGCCATTGTCAAAGCAGTGTGTGTTATCTCAAAAATAAAAATAAAAAAAAGAACTGTCTCATGACCCATTGACTTCTGTGAATTTTTCCAAAGAAACCAAAAAAATACTAATTAAAAAAATGCACTCCTATGGTCATCGCAGCATTATTTACAATAGCCAAGATTTGGAAGAGGTTCAAGTGTCCATCAATGGATGGATGGATAAAAAAACCTATAGGAACATATACACAATGGAATACTACTCGGCCATTAAAAAGAAGGAAACTTTACTGCTTGCAACAGCATGGATGGGCCTGGAGAGTATTATGGAAAGTATTCTGACATACATTAAATTATACCACCACTCACTTATAATCTAATGAACAGACATATATTTTTGAAAATGTATAAATTACTTCAATTATTTGTGATCATTTTTCTTTAAAAAAATGGAATATGATCTGACTTAAATTCTTTTCCTTAAAGCACATTTAGCATGGGAAGCATAGTCAATAACATTGTAATAACTATGTATAGTATTAGATGATGGATAATAGATTTACAAGGGTGATCACTTTGTAAGTTATATAAATGTGTCCTACATCTGAAACTAATATAATATTGTATGTCAACTGTAATTAAAATTATTTTAAATTGTAATAAAATATAAATACCAAAAAATACCTTTTATACCAAGAATTTAACCCTTTATAATTATATTTGGCAAATAATGGGGAGAAAGATTGAAATTCAGTATCCTCCTGACACAAGCTGGCAATAAATGCTTGTTAAATGCTTTATTGTTGCAAAGCACATTCAGACATGCACTATTTTACCATTTAGAAAATCATCTAAACCTGAAAATGATGTAAAAATCATATACAGATGACACTTGAACAACATCGATTTGAACTGTATGGGTCCATTTATATGTGGATTTTTTTCAATAGCTAAACAGTAAGCCATCTATATCCCAGATTCAACCAAAAGAGATCAACAATAGTATTCTCAATCCACAGCTGGGAATCCATGGGTGAAAAGGGCCAGATGTATGCATTAATCTATGCCATTTTATGTAAGGGACTTGAGCATCATAGATTTTGGTATCTGTAAGAGTCCTGGATCTAATCCTCTGTGGATATTGAGAAACAATTGAAGTTTTGGGAGAGTCAAAGGTTATATTTAGATTTACAACTGCCCTAATGCCCATATTGTTCAAGGTCAACTATACATTAGGTTGTATTTTATGTTGATATATAAACATGGGTACTTGCACCCACAATATTCTGGGGGGAGGGGAGTTCAGTAAACTTGAAAGTAATAACTAAAAATAAAAATTGTTTTAATCTAGGAGGCAAAGCTAAACTATTGTTTTGTGTGTGTGTGTTGTTGTTTTTTAAGGCTGGTTCTTTAAAATTCATAGCAGCAATAAAACTATGTATTTAAAAATAAGATTTAAAAATTTATTCTTATCTTTTCAAAATGTACCAGCAGTCTTCTATCAAGTGAAAGTAAACTAAAAATTCTTCTGGGTCGCCCACATTTAGCTCATGAATGCACATAGTCAGTTGTACACGCTCTACTTGCACATCCTCCTGCATCATCTTCCCCAACAGCCTACTGTGAGACTAGAGTCTCTGGGTTCAAATCCAGCTCTGCCCCATAAGAGCTGTGTGACTTAGGCAAGTTGTTCATTTTCTGTGCCCAAGTTTCCTTCTGTATAAAATATTACTAATAACAGCACCTACCTCACAGAGCTGTCATGAGTGTTAATATTGGTAAAGTGTTTAGAACAAAGCCTGGCACACAGGTTTTGTAGTTCCCTTCCTGAGATTTTTAATGAAGACCCATGAAGAGAGCTATCTATAAGATAAAACCTTTTCCTTTTCCCCTTTTACACAAAAGGTAGGATTGGCATTTATTTCAGTTGTAAAAGCCACATTTTTTGGTAGAGTAATGCCTAACAGTGTCAACAAATATGTGCAGGACAGATGGATACAAAAAAATGAAGAAAGGAAGAAAACAATCACCTCTTCTATTACATTTAAAATTCCAAAGAGCTTATTAAGTTCAAATAGCCAAGATGGTAAGTTGGGAACTGAATGATATCTTCACCACTAACAGGTACTTCCTTTCCTCAGCCAGTCCTGGTTCCAATGGAAGCTCCATAAATCTGTTCATCTGCCTGCCTCTGCCACACTACTCCCTTCCCATTATAAAAGTAGACAGTTTCCTACTTACACTCATTCACCCACACTTCCCACTGTCATTGCCCTCAACACCACATCTTTTATTGCCAGTATTTATCGCCCATACTAAAACACGAAGCAAAATGAAATTTCTAAGAGAGCGTGGCTTTCAATTTCACATTTAAATGGAATTCATTTCAGACCCAATTCAATAAAGCTTTCATATTCTGAAGACATTCCCATAATACGAAAAAGTGTTAGTTTCCAAAAAAAAAATCTGCTTTAGTGTGTTTGGGAAATCTGGGCTGATACTATATCATAATTCAAATTTGATCAAATAAATTAATTTAGATATCCATACAGGAAACTCAAATTCTGACTCATTGGCCCTTTTCACTGGTAGCCTCCTAGATTACTGCATCAATCCCAACCATCACTTAACTCTAGTCTTTCTGCCCTCTAAATCCACTGTCCATATGCAGCCCTAAAATGTCCTTATGAACTCACCAGTGCCCCGTGATCACCCTTCAGTGGCTCCTGTTGTCCCAAGGTAAAGTCCAGACTCCCTTGCTAACTCCCTACCAGCTCGCTGACCTCTAATCCTGCTAGACCATGCTGCAAATGTACCTTGCTCTCTTCCCACCTCCTACCTGGAACATCCTTCCCACCTTCATCTGCTCTTTGGTATTATTTCCTAAGGTGCCTCCCATGTGAAGGACACTTGCTCCAGGCATCCACAGACAGCTCTTTCCTTAACATGGCACCATATTGCATCGCTATTTTCTAAAATTCATCTTTCTCAATAGACTATAAGCTTTAAGAGGGCATCTTTATTGATGTTTCTCCAGCACCTGGAAAAATGACTGGCACAAAGGCAGTAGGAAATAAATATTAGTTTAATGGGTGAGGTGATGATGGATTAACCACAACAGTTAAGATGAAGAAATAGAGAAAAATGCACACAGAGCATGGTAGAATCAAGAAGGACTTGGTGACAGAACAGAACACAGGCAATAATAAGTTAAAGAAGAGTCTACAATGTCAAATTTCCACCTTGGGTATAACCAAATGAGTAGTGTCGTTCACTAAGCTAGGCAGAGGTGCAAGCTCAGGGGATGAAGTAATGAGTTTAGTTTTAGACATGTTGAATCCCTCAAGACATTTGTCTGAGAGGTCTTGGCTAAAAACACGTCATTCATCTGCTGAAGACATGAGCAGCTTCCCAAATCACTTAAACTCCAAGTTCATCAATGTGTGCTCCAGAGCCTGCAAGGACTAGCCCTCTCTAACTCTGACCTCATTTTCTACCGTCTGTTTTCCCATTGTCCACCTCCCTCTGGGTCTCACTGTCCCTGAGAAGTGATAAGCAAGGTGCTCCTCAGCATCTCCGCACTCACTGTGCCCTCCGCCTGGAACACTTTGCCTAGATCCTCACATGGCTTCCTGCTTCTCATCACATAGGTCTCATTTAAGATACCACCTCCTCAGGGAGGCTCCCTGTTAATCATAACAGTCATCCAAAGCAGTCCTGCCTGCCAGTCTGTTCCAGTTTCATCGCTAAACACTTGATAAACTTACTTTATTTGCTTGTTTTACACATTTACTATCTGTCTCTCCTGTATACATTCTACAAAGTCTGGTCCCTCATTCTTGTTCTTTGCCAGCATTACCCTCTCCCCTCACCCCCAGCATTTAGAATAGCATCTGGCCCTTGCTAATAGTTCAACAAGTTCATTGAATGAATAAGTGAACAGATGGATAAAGATAGCAAGACAGGCTTTGCCCTCCTCCTGCCTTAGCACTGGAATAATTGTGAAAATACAAAAGGTAATAGCAAGCGTCTACTATACAAGGAAACTGAAAATGCTGACTAGTCATCTCACAAATTCCAGGAAGACTTCTATTAACAAAAGGCAAAATAAAAGCTCTTGAGAGGAGCAACAAAGGAGAGAGGAAGAAGAGGTATTAAGGATTTTTACTGCCTCCACAGGCCTCCACAAGGCTGACCACCAGGAGTACTATGTTTATTTTGTTTTGTTTACTCGCTTTGTTAAATATTTATTCATTCTTTTATTGAATAAGTGACATATTCTGGTTCAAAAGCTGAAACTATAAGCAGGTTCATATAAAAAAAATCTCACTTCCTCTCTTAATCTGCTCACTCCATTGTTCATAAAAACTACAATGGGAAGTTTTCCAAGGTTTTTGCCTTGATAAGTCTCTTATGTGACCTGTGCACATATTTCAGGCACTGGCTGCCATAACTGTGGAATAAAAACCTTGAAGTTAGACTTTAGGATAATATATATTTTAAAAGATATTACCAAATTATCTCTATACAAAATATGCCATTTTATCCTTGGGAAATAATTAAAATAAAAATTCCCAGACCCATTCCAAGCCTATCAGATCAGAAACCCCAAGGGTAGGGGGGAAATTGGATTTAAATAAAACAGGTCCTTGTCACTGTGACAATCAGTCATATTTGGGAACTGCTGTCCTCCCACAAAGAGGAGTGGTCTTCACCAATCAAAGGGAGGAAGCCACTGTTGCCCTACTGGGCAAGGTCATGTTTACTAGGGGAGCTAGAGCTCTTAATCTCCATATCACAATTTCTCTTCTAAAACATGTAATCATACTTAGGTGGTTATATATACATATACACAAATACATATATATATATATACATACATACATGTGTTTGTGTATTCATACACACGCATATACATATTCCTGTATTCACATGGAATTGGAATTTCTCTGAAAAAAAAGATACAAAATGGTTACATGAGTATCTTCAGTAGTGCAAGTGGGTAGCCAGGGTGAAGGGAGACTTACCACCCCTTTGAAATGTGTACTGCATGCATATATTATAACCTATTAAAATCAATAAAATTATAAAGCTCTCTCTTCTTGCACTGAATCTGAGACAGCATACCCAACAATACTGTAAATCATTTTAAATTATGTCCAAAAAGCACTCCCACATCAAGAGGTAGAATCTAATTCCACAGCCTTGAATGCAGACCACTTCCACCAAAGAGACTGTGGAAGATGTGATGCTCTATGCATTCTAAATCTGGGTCATAAAGGAGCTTCCACCTGGCCTGCTAACCCTTAGATAACCTCCTCTGGTTAAAGACACTGGCCCTTTTGCAACTGAAACTTTATTTCAGTTGCCTTGTATACTTGACACATGATAAGCCACCATGCTATGAGGACACTCAGCAGTCTGTGCACATGTGTGTGTTGGGCGGGGGGAGTACTTTTTGAAAGAAAAGGAACTATACCTGAAGATGCAGGAAGGGGTGGGTAACAGCTCTGACAGAGCCTCAGCCTGGGGAAGATGGAAGGACAAGTCTTCTTCTGATGTAGAACAGAAGTAAGAGATACAGAGATGTTGATGTAGAAGAGAGGGGATTTGATAAGTTCAAAGCAATAGAGATCTCACTTTTTCTGTGGAGCAAGCATGAGATAAAAGTGAAAAAGAAAAGGTAAAAATTTCTGAAAGTCACTAAAATATAGGGGGAAAAATACATGAGTAGGTTACCATCCAGAAGCACCATCTTCAATCAAGTTACAGAATTCAGCTCTTTAAAATTACTATCACCTTATTCAAAGCAATACAAGAAAATATTTCAAGAGCTTTAAATTTATTAGTTTATGGTACTTCCAAATGTTAAAGCTCAATTCTTAGTTATTACATACATTTTTTATCCTTTTGAAGGGAAGATTGTTCAACATTATTTTCAGAAAACTTTCCTATTCCTAAATCACTTTCCAAAAGGCCAGATGAATTCAATTCTCATATGGTCCATTTGCCAGTCCTTTAATCTCTAATATTATCTTTAGGAAATTACAAAAGCTTGTCTTCCTTACATCAATTAGAATTTGAACTTGTCTCTAGATTTGAGCCAATGCCATGAGTAAAGGCTTAAGTATTACTCATAATTCATCTCAATGATCACTTCACAAGTACCTGGCATGCCAAAACACCAGAACAAGCGCTAAGGGAATAGAAAGATTTCCTAAAGGCTATTTCAATCCAAGGGAGAGATAAGTCATGTATATAAATAGCTACAATACGAGACAGTTGGTAATAAACAGAACTACAAATAGCACACTAGGCACACAGAGAAGACTGCTTAACTGCAACTTAGGAAGCTGTGGTTTCATTGAAGAAACTGCCTTTGAGTTGAGCCTGAAGAATGGGAAAGAGAAAATGTGAACATTGTGAACAAAGGTATCACAAGAAGGAGAGCATAATGCCTTAGCACAGCTGTCATGTAATCAATGTTTGCAATGTCATATCTGGCCAGAAAGAGTTTAGTTCAACTGGAGTCAAGGGCCAGGAAAATATAGAAATATTCACTTGTTTATTCAACAGGTATTTTATTGAGCACTTACAAAGTACTAATAAGCACTGTTTAGGGCACTACATATATAACAGTGAACAAAAAATAGTCTCTGTCTTCATGAGCTTATAATCAGGGACTAAACCACAAACAGATAAAAATATAACATATACGTCAGGTAGTAATAAGAGCTAAGGTAAAACATCTCTCTGATAAAGTAGAATTTGAACTCAAATCTGAATATTGATTTAGTGAAAATTTGACATATCTACATGAGGAATGTCCCCTGCACAGAAAGTACAAACGTTCTATGATGGTTGCTCATTAATCTGCTCAAAGAATAGCAAGAAAAACCAATGCAGTAGAGCAAAGTAAGCAAGGTGGAAAAGGTAGAAGATGGGCCCATGGAGGTAGTAAAGAATCAGATCATGATAGACCCTGTAGATCATAGACGGAGCTTTCATTTTATTATTAATAACATGTAAATGGGATTAAGTAGCCTGGACACAGAAAAGCCCTTACGTGACCCGATGGGGACAAGGCTATAAACTGGGCGGCTAATTAGAAATCAAATGGCAGCAATGGTAGAGGTTTGGTGGGGAACAGGTGGCAGCAACAGAGGTCATAATAAAGAGCCAGATTCAGGATATATTTCAAAGGTAGGTCACCAGTATCTGGTGACAGAATGAATTATGGAGAAAAGGAAAGGCTCCAAGGTTATGACCTGAGCATACACAAGAGAAAGTAAGCATGGAAATACAGCTTGGAAATGACCACAAAAAGAGTATTTATTTTATTATTTTTTAAAAACTATATATCAAATTAGTTTTGAGAACCATGATGAGAGAGTGTGATATGAGAACTTGGGAAAATCATGTCATCTCTCTTGCTACCACTCCCTTGTCTATAAAATAAAGCAAAGTAGGAAACTGTTTCTCAAAGTAGGAAGCCCATAGGAGTACTCAAGCAATGTTTAGGGCACTAAATTTAAAAGGGCTCTCATTAGAGGTGTGTGGAAGAAAAAGTACCCTCTTATTTGGGACTGGATACAGATGTAATTTTAGAAAGCAGACATCATCAAGAAAACAGAGTAGAGGACCTGAGCCCTCATCCTTCCAAGAACAGCAATTAGCTATCCAGCAACTCTGTTAATAGCTCTGGGAGATCTCAGAAGTCTACTTAGGGAGTTTCATCAACACAATGGAGCAAAAGCCTGAGAATAACCATACAAAAAGAGTAAGGAGACATTTCACTTGGCCTGCATCATCCCATCTGCTCAGCATCAAGAGAAAACCCCTAGGCCCAAAAGAGCTCCCCACCACGGAAAAAGAAGAAGAGGTGAGCCATCAGCTTCCTCAGCCTTTTGGCACATATGCACAAAGGATCTGTTTTGGTTTCACCTTCCCAGAGACTGGCATAACTGAGACATTTAGAGACAGCTAGGAAAAAGGAAGGACAGAGGCCACCTGTATCAGCCATGTAATTAGAATAGCTGTGGTCCTCAGGGTCCTTCTCTGCAGACGATCCCAGCTTTCATCACTGAGGACTTAGTCACAGACTTTGCAGATTGCTTTGCAGAGGACCCCAGCAGCTTTTGCCACTGAGAAAAGCAAAGGTCAGCATAGCCAGCACAGACCCCTAGAATGTTTGCTGCTAAAGAGTCCATAGATTTTTGTGTTAAAGACACCCAGTTGTGTGAAGTACTCCCCGTACCCCATGCCTCAACCAGCCCAGCTATAACACCACAGATGCCCCAGATTCCAGATCCATATCGGCAGCCAGCCCCAACCTAGGTGGCTTTTCCACAGCCAACCCTCACCTCCATATGTATGTCATAGCTAGCCCCTGAAGATACAAACTAACAGCCCAGGTTCTCACAGCTACTCGTGCCCCTAGATCTAGCCCATCTACTGTCACCACTTCATTACACTACTGCACCTGCAGCTGGACCCTGCAGCCATGCACCTGTCCATCTCAGGCCCAGATTCCCGTCACTGGCCTCACTGCTGAGCACAAACTCAAGCCTAATCCCTGCAGAGATACAAGTGCACACCAATAGCCAAGATCCCCACAGCAGTTCATGGGCCCATAGCTGGCCCCAACTTTGTCACTGACCTGGACCACCCACACATGCGTGCAGCTAGCACCTGCAGCTCTGTTCCTATCCACAACAGTCTAATACTGGCCTCCTGCATTCCAGCACCCTCAGGCCTTAGGAACATTCTTCCGTCTCACTGGAACTCTAGCCTAGATATCATTCTCTTTGCTGGAATCTCATCTCATGGAAGTCTATATCTGATGCCCAGCACTCCTAGTACTTCTCTTTTATCATCTTTTAAATACTAAATAAGCTACTTATTTATTAGCAGTTGTTGACTGCCTCTCCCCCACTGGAATATAACAAAAGAATTTTGATAAATTTTGTTTACTGTTGGACCCAAAGGCCTACAACAGTGCCTGACACACATTAAGCTCTCAATAATTATCTATGGAATAAATAAGCTAGATATGATATACCAAATATTAAATAATTTGATTTGAAATAGTGCTACTATAATTAATTCATCAACTTTTTAAATCTACTTAAAGCAAAAACCAACATCCCCCAAAAGAGACGAGAGATCCCACATTACCACCAAGAATAAATTAGCCAATTCTCCCATAGTTATACTATTTTTTTAATATATTTTTATTGATTTTAGAGAGGAAGGCAGAGAAATGGTGTGATAAAAACACCAATGATGAGAGATTCAGTGATTGGCTGCCTCCTGCACTGGGGATCGAGACCACATGTGCTCCTTCTAGGAATCAAACCCATGACTTCCTGGTTCATAGGTAAATGGTCAACCACTAAGTCATACCAACTGTGCTAGTTATTTTTAAGATTGCTTAGTGTACATATATGGGACAAAATACATATAAAGATCATTTGCTTACAGATTTTTCAAATGTAATCTCAAAAAAATAAATTTATACCCTCTCAAAACACAAAAGAATGTAGCCCATTCTTTACAAAACTGATTGCTCTCAATACCTTGATATACATGCAGATTTCTTTCTCTAATATCTGTTCCATTATTTTATGAGGCTGATATTTCCAACTACATGAGGCTGATATTTTCAACTCTGATATTGATAAATGATTATTTTTCATGAACCAACAAACTTGTTTCTTCCATCATATTATGCTAGGTTAGCTGACCATTTGTCTCATTTCTATTCATTATATTCTACTTTCCATGTATTTCATCAAATACTTTTTCTGGGTTCTTATGGAAAAGATGACAAAAACATTTGACCTACCCTTATTAACATATAAAGTGGGGGAAAGAGGAAATATGTATACATTGTGAAGATATACCTAAAGCAAAAAGGTCAATTCAATCCAGAGTCTGGAAGATTTGTCTTAATTTTAAGAACTGTATTATTAATAAAGTTATATGTCTGACACAAACTTGTGACAAGTGCACCTATGCCCAATCTACTGTTCTCAGGACTAAAATAAGCACTGCAATGTGTTTGGTGTATTAATTTTCACTACAGATCTCAAAAATACAATTAGTAGTAGCAGCATTTGAAAATATGACATAACTTTCACTGTTGTACATTTAAAATCATATTTAAACACTATAAACCCTTTTTGCTCCAGACACCTAAGTACATTACCATGTCACATGGGTATTCTATATTCAGTTTTCCTTTTGACTGATTTTAAAATTTAACCTCTAGGGATATTATCGGCAATAAGGGAGCAGAAAAGAGCACACCATTGTAAAATTATTTCTTTCCCAAAGTCCCATGATTAGCATTGCACAAGACCAACGTTTGAACCCAAGTACATCAAGAACTAACACTGGAATATCCTCAATGCATATTAATCAATGTTTTCTTCTCTGTTTGGGATTACAAACGAAAACAAAAACAAAAACAAAAAACAATCTATATGAATTAAGAATAATATATAATTTTGATCTTATCTATCTGTATAAGAAACGAATATGCTAGGTGTCCAAACCTCCAACCGGTTGCTAAAATATGAACTGACTACCAGAGGGCAGATGCTCAATGCAGGTGCTTCTGTGATATGTACTAGCCATTTACAGAGAAATGTACCATAGACCTGGTGCCCACAAAGCAACACTCAGCTTCCCCCAAGTGGGACACAGGCCCACCACTACCCCAAAGTGACAACCCACCAAATCACAGCCAATGCTACCATAACTCCCATGGTGCAAAATGTGGCACACAGCCCAACCCAGCCCAGAAACAGTTGCTGTGGGCACCAGGGAATGATGTCATGTAGCAATGCCTGGCTTCCTCTCCCTAGCAACTAGTCTCCTTCAAGTTTTTTCAGCCCAGAACATGACTTGCTTTATAGCCAGGTGCAAACATTTTACACTTTAACCAAATGTCTGTGAAGCATTTTCCCATGTCTCATTTCATTTGATCCTCACAGAAGTCCTGGAGTAGGTAGATAGGAAACTTGGTAGAATCCTATTTTCTTTTCATTAGCCAGAAAATGAAGATTTAGAAAGCTTAGTAACTTGACCCAATTGAAAAGAAGAAATGGTGGACCTTGAAAATGATTTCAGGTTTTCTCACTGTGCAGAATATAGTCAAACACTGCTGTAGTTAAATATTTTACCCTTTGTTCTCCCTATGTGATCTACAATAAAAATCTGCTTCGTGTTAATATTTACTATTATGTTGCTGACAATTAACTGAAAGAGAAGTTGGGGTGCTTCACTAGGCTGGAAACAGTTTAGCTAAAGCAGAAAACAGATGCAATTAAGCAAGTTTATTCTGTATATAAAAAAGGTTTAAGCCGAAGCTGGTTTGGCTCAGTGGATAGAGCGTCGGCCTGTGGACTGGGGGGTCCTAGGTTCGATTCCGGTCGGGGCATGTATCCTAGTTGTGGGCACGTCCCCAGTGGAGGAGTGCAGGAGGCAGCTAATCAATGTCTCTCTCTCATCCATGTTTCTGGCTCTCTATCCTTCTCCCTTCCTCTCTGTAAAAAATCAATATATTAAAAAAAAAAAGGCTTAAGTTGACATGTGCATGAGCAATACATATTAAGCTCTTGCTGGTGCCAATCGCATGCCTGTGTTCCTATTTGTCATTTTCAGTCGTGAATTTGGTTGACACTTCTATTATAGAGAAAGGGCAAATAGAGATATTAAGATATTTCTTCTAATTAATTTCCTTTCAATGTGCACAAATCCATACACTGCGCCACTAGTAGTAAATAAAGATGGATCGCATTTTGAAACTGAATTATTAGTATATAAGAAATTAGTCATGAAAAAGTATCTCCCAAATCCAGATTTGAACAGAGCACTTTTTTAAATTTCACAATTCTTTTAATATCATTTACACAATTTGTAAACAATTGCTATGTAACTACACGGTTAATACAAGTCTCAAGGAAGTCATCATGTGGACCAGTTGAGCCTGCCACAAGTCTCCAGAGGCAACCTTGACTGCATGGTACTGGGTGATCACTGGGGGCCTGGAACTTCCCAATGTGGTGCTGAGTGCCAGGTGTTGCCCAGAGAGGGAATGGGCAGTCCCTTCTGCAGCCTGGACACCCAGGTACCTTTCTGCCACCACTCACATGGTGAGCCCTGGTTGGCACCTCTCACTCCACCCAAAAGAATCCAAATTGCTCTACAAATGGGGTTAAGGAGTAAAGGATTTTGTGAGCATGCTGCAACTAACTAATGAGGAAGCACCCTGTGATCTAATAGATGAAAACCACTCCTGTGACTGACAGGCAAAGGCAGACTCCTTCCTTAAGAAAACAATTTGTTTCTCAGAATGTATTTACTTATTCTTTTGAGGAATCTCTCTGTATGTAAAAGCCTAATATACTAAGTGTCTTACCAATTGGAAAATGTTTTGTTGACTATTTGGTCAAACACTCGACCACTCACTACGATGTCCACTAACCACCAGGGGGCAGATGCTCTGACCAGTCGGTTAACTTGCTGCGGGGGTCTAGACGATTGGGACTAGATGAGCCTGGTCAGACACACCCTGGAGTCCTTCTGAAGTCCTTCTCCAGCCAGCCAGCCCTGATCAGCCCCAATGAGGACTGGGCGAGATGGACCAGACATGCCCTGGAGCCAACCTCCTGCAGTCTCTCCCTGGCATCTAAAATATTTCTTTTAATTAATTTCCTTTCAATGAGCATGAATTCATGCACTGGGCTTCTAGTAAGCATATAATGCTGCAAGTATGTAACTAAATATATGGCCCACTTGGGGCAATATTAAAGTACATTCCTGTAAAAACAGATGAGATTCTGACAGGCAGGAACAATAACTATTTAGGGACTATGTTCTAAAGTTTTTATGTTTAGAAAGTCATTTAATCTTCACAGAAGTCCTTTTGCCATCTCCACCTTACTAGCTGAGGAAGCTGAGGTGCATTAAATAAGCTGTCTCTGTTTATTCAGATACAAAACCTTGTTGAGCAAGGAGTCAGAGCCAAGTGGGGCATTTCTGAACAATTAAAGATGTAAACATTTTAAGTATAAAAATGGATGTTTAGGAATTTTGAGAAATTAAACAAAAACTGATTAATAATGAGCAGAAAAACAAACTGCAGTGAAATGAAACTCAGATGAACAAAGGCACCAAAGACAGTGAGGAAAGAAGTGTAGCTAGGGCAGGACCAATCCGAAAAGGACTTTAGCATCCATAAACTAACCAGCAGACAAGGTCACAACACTTCCCCCGAGTGCCACAGTGCAAAACACACAATATTTCATTTTAAAATCTGTGGAGACTTACAAGCAGCCTATATCATGCAAAGTACCAGCTGAGCAATCACTTGCCTTTTTTCTCAATATCTGTATGTAACTGGTTTATTTTTAATTGTTATAAAAAAATTCAAGTACTAGAACAACTGGACATCCGTCTTTATTTCAAATATCACCCACAAAGCCCCAAATTAAAAGATCTATATCATATCAAGAAAACAATTTATATGAAACACTGTTACAGTGTGATATCATAAAAATAATTTTTAAAGTTATACTAAAACTTTTCACATCTGAGAAGTTTCATCATAGTTCCCTTTCTTTTTCTTCTGTGTCTGCTTCCTAAAGAATGCCACCTATCTTTCCTTTGAACAAAAAAATCCATTGTTCTGAGGTGATTTCCCTCCTACATTTGTGTGGTTAAGGTGATCTTCTTAAGAGAAGGTTAGATATGAGAGCTGGTTTCTTATCTGTTCATGGGAAATAAAAGGCTTGAAACTCTCCAGAAGCTCACATAGGGTTTTATTGATATATTGTAAAACAGCCCCCAAGTCTGGGACCCTCGCTTCAGTCCACAGCACCAAAAAGGTAGAGATGCCTCTGTAATGGAATGAACTGAGACTGGATAAGACACCACAGTGCTGAGGGGAAAGCAAATATCTTTCCTTCTCTGCAGGTGGACAACTGCAGTTTGATATCCCGCAAGCAGGTGTTGAGTGAAATATAACTCCCTATCCTGGGTTCAGGACTACATGAGCATTATGACAGGCTTAGAGCCTCTTCATAGAGCTGAGCCCCATTATCAATTCCTTAAACATCACATAGGCAAAGGAAAGCCAAATTTTTCTGAACGCACTGAAACAGCCCTTTCTCTCCTGCCTTCTTCCCTCCCTGTTCCCTGCATATGCCAGAAGCCAATCTAGACCCACTTCAGTCCTGCAGATATTTTGTTTGTGCCTTAGACTATTTAAAACCCAGGAAATTACACACACATTTTAAATAATTTGATTTCTGACTTCAACTGGGGAGGAAAAAAACAAACAAACACATGTGCAAATTAGGCCTCTCAACAAAAGACTTAATCTCCCCAAGATATCACTCCACAGACCCTGCGTGTGTCTCTGGGCACCAAAGGCCCTGGACTCCTGCACATCCCAAACCCAGGCCACTTCATCTACCCAAGTTACCTTCCCGGGGCCCCAGAAGACACGGATGCCCCTGACCCCTGAAGCTTGTCTTCAACAACTCTAGAGAGTACCCCAATGTCTGTTCAGCAGCCATTTACTTTCTGCTCATGGGTTGGAAGATATATCAGTTACAAATGGGTGCTGGATCTTCACTGCAAACTGGTGTCTAATTCACTTTTCTTATTTGTTTGTAATCTGGTTAGACCTAAGTAAGGCCACATTAAAACCTCTTTATATTTTGATTCCACTTAGTCAAACCTTTGAAAAGAAAAAGGAAACAGTGCCACCTAACTGTATAAGTAGCTTTGTTCTTAAGGGTTTTTTTTACTACATAGCAATTGTCAGTCATAACCATTTATTTCCAAATCATTTTCATCTCAAGTGCCTGGATATAGTTTAGCAAAGAAAGGTCAGCAGTTGCCATCTCAAAAGCTAACAAAATGTTGTTTCACTATATTTATATCTTAGAAAATAACAAATTCCAACTCTTTTTAGGTAAGAGAGCTAATAGGAAATTAACAGGATAAATTTTATTCAGCTAATCTTAAGAAAACTTTTCATATGAATTTTCTTTGTATGATACACTGAAATATTCAGAAGAGTAATCATTTCAGTTCCACCATAAGACTATTTCTTCTATTATAGAAATTCTGAGTAGCTGATGACCTGCAAAACAAATATTTTCATTTGATTAAAGACTTTTTAAACAAAAACTAGGATTTC